>LPNX010299185.1:62075-91440 GCA_001517045.1 Pseudotsuga menziesii
GGCACCTCGGTCGAGGTATGTACCTTGACCGAGGTACATACCTCGACCGAGCTAATACCTCGGTCGAGGGCTTGATAAGCCCTCGGTCGAGATATTAAAACCTCGGTCAAGGGCTTTATAAAACCTCGGTCGAGGTACATTTTTTTCATTTTGCCGAAATCCGCTTGCCAAAAAGTGTTACCCAGGTCCATGGATTCACCCTTAACACATAGGAGAACTAGTTTTAAAGCTACTAGAAATACACCCATATCAAGAAATACCCCTTTATGGGCATGCCTTACCAGCCAGTAACCTTGTGGTTGATTATGGGCATGCCTTACTAGCCAAATTTTAAACTAATTGTGCCCAAAATTTTACACTAATAAATAGGAATGTGCCCAAAAGTTTGAACTAATCCTAAAATAACAAAGTCAATGGGAGTGTAGTCATTAGGAGTGCACTCATCATAGGGAAGGGATATGAAGTCTTTCTCATGATAGGGGATAGGACATGATAGCGTAAATAGGAAACTATATGTAATTGTGTATATGACCTAGCTTTGTTGGAAATATGCTTGTGTGGCAATACTAAGTCCATCTTCACTTCCTACTGGAAATACACACAACAACAATCGTGTTTGTATGCACCTGCAAGCTCTCATCCACATTTTCCCCCTAAATATTATTTTGAGGCAGAGCTGACTGGAATGTTAAGAAACATGTTTCTCATACTTGATCCAACTTCTGTCATACATTAGGTCTAAGCACAAGTTGTTTTGACCCACAAAATTTAAGCATATCCATGTAATTCCGAATACACAGAAAAACACCCTTTAACACATAGGAGAACTGGTTTTAAAGCTACTAGAAATACAGCCAGATCCAAAAATACCCCTTCATGGGAATGCCTTACCAGCTAGTAACCTTGTGGTTGATTATGGGCATTCCTTACCAGCCAAATTTTACACTAATTGTGCCCAAAATTTTACACTAATACATAGGAATGTGCTCATAAATTTATACTAATCCTAAAATAACAAAGTCAACAGGAGTGCAATCAATATGAGTGAACTGATCACAGTGAAGGGATATGAATTCTTTCTCATGACAGGGGATAGGACAAGATAGTGTAACTAGGACACTAAAACTAATTGTGTATATGACCTAGATTCGTTGGAAATATGCTCGTTTGACAGTGCTAAGTCCATCTTCACTTCCTATGGGAAATACACACAGCAACAATCGTGTTTGTATTTATCTGCAAGCTCTCATCCACATTTGTCCCATGAATATTATTTTTAGGTAGAGTTGTCTGGAATGTTAAGAAACAGGATGCTCATACTTGATCCAACTTCTATCATACATTAGGTCTGAACAAAAAATTGTTTTAACTCACAAAATTCAAGCATATCCATGTAATTCTTAATCCATAGAAAAACACCCTTTAACACATAGGAGAAACTGGTTTTAAAGATACTAGAAACAAACCTAGATCCGGAAATACCCATTTATGGGCATGCCTTACCAACCAGTAACCTTATGGATGATTATGGGCACGCCTTACCAGGGAAATTTTACACTAATTGTGCCCAAAATGTTACACTAATTTTACACTAATACATAGGAATATTCCCAAAAATTTACACTAATCCTAAAATAACAAATTCAATAGGAGTGTAGTCAGTAGAGTGCACTCATCATAGGGAAGGGATATGAATTCTTTCTCATGGCAGGGGATAGGACAAGATAGTGTAACTAGGACACTAAAACTAATTGTGTATTTGACCTAGATTCGTTGGAAATATGCTTGTGTGACAATGCTAACTCCATCTTCACTTCCTCTAGAAATACACATAGCAACAATCGTGTTTGTATTCATTTGCAAGCTCTCATCCACATTTGTCCCCCGAATATTATTTTGAGGAAGAGTTGATTGGAATGTTAAGAAACAGGTTGCTCATACTTGATCCAACTTCTGTCATACATTAGGTATGAACACAAGTTGTTTTGACCCACAAAATTCAAGCAAATCTATGTAATTCTGAATCCACAGGAAAACACCCTTTAGTACATAGGAGAACTGGTTTTAAAGCTACTAGAAATACACCTAGATCCGGAAATACCCCTTTACGGCCATGCCTTACCAGCCAGTAACCTTTTGGTTGATTATTGGCATGCCTTACTAGCCAAATTTTACACTAATTGTGGCAAAAACTTTACACTAATTTTACTCTAATACATAGGAATGTGCCCAAAATTGTACACTAATCCTAAACTAATAAAGTCAAAATGAGTGCAGTCAAAAGGAGTGCACTCATAATAGGGAAAGGATATGAATTCTTTCTCATTACAGGGGATAAGACAAGATAGTGTAAGTAGGACACTAAAACTAATTGTGTATTTGACCTAGCTTCATTGGAAATATGCTTGTGTGACAATGCTAACTCCATCTTCACTTCCTACGAGAAATACACACAGTAGCAATCATGTTTGTATTCGTCTGGAAGCTCTCATACACATGTGTCCCCTAAATATTATTTTGAGGAAGAGTTGACTGGAATGTTAAGAAACGGGATGCTCATACTTGATCCAAATTCTGTCATACATTAGGTCTGAACACAAGTTGTTTTTACCCACAAAATCCAAGCATATCCATGTAATTCTGAATCCATAGAAAAACAATACCCTTTAACACATAGGCAAATTGGTTTTAAAGCTACTAGAAATACACCTAGATCTAGAAATACCCCTTTATAGGCATGCCTTACTAGAAAGGAATTGGAAAAACCCTACTTAGGGAGGAACATTGTAGGAGTCAAAAAGGAACTGGGAAAACCCTACTTAGGAAGGAACGTTGCAACTGTCAGAAAGGAACTGGAAAAACCCTACTTAGGAAGGATGAATATTATAGAATTGTAAACGTAAGGTTCACCACCTAATATTTTTAGTGGAAATGAGGTTTGGGATGCTTACAAATATTACAAAATAAAATCTTGGTTGAAATCCAAAGGACTAATCAACTGGATGATCTTGATAGTTTACAGACTGACGAACAGGGCAATCAATTAATTGTGCCTAAGCTATAATGTAACGGGTTACTTGCGCTATTTCAATGTCACTTTGAACATGGAAATCAATTAATTATGCCTAATCTATAATGTAACAGATTACTTGAACTATTTAAATGTCACTATGAACATGGAAATCAATTAATTATGCCTAAGCTATAACGTAACGAGTTACCTGTGCTATTTTAATGTCACTTTGCTTGCTTTCATGACAGGTTTAAAGCAGTAAGCACAGGGTATTACTCGACTGTAGCTAGTACACGGGGAAATTTAAAGAAGAAGGAGAGGTATATTTGTACTAACCTAAGAAGGAGAGGTAGATTTGTACTTTGTTGCTGCAGAAGCCCTTGCCCGCCTCTTCAAGAGCCTCCAAGTTCTATCAATCGCTGCATTTCTCTCCATTGCTACGAGTCCCTCGTATAAGCTTTCCAAACCCCAAAAAACATTTATAATTGGAGTCAATTATTAAATGCCCTAACCCTTGAGTTCACACCCCATTGTCTCTCAAACCCAGAGAAACCCCCTCCCCTACTGCCAAAGCCAAAAAAATGGCGCCAATTAAGGGTTTTATAACCCTGGTAATGCAACTCTGTTGAAATCGAACAATATGAACTCCACTCTAACCACATACTTGGCGGTGGCATCGACCTAAATTGCCATGGCTGTTGGTGGAGCTCCGTCCTCATCGTCATTGAAGGTCGCGAGGTCCTCAGTCAACATCGTGGTGGTGGATATGGCTTTCCAACGTTTTTGGTTTGTAAATATGTGCCATAATCCTTTGTCCATTTTCTCTTGGCCCATGTAATGGTATTCCATGAATGGCACATAACAAATTCTTTTCAAAGAATTATTAATACATTAGATTATTTTAATATATAATCATAATATGTAATAATATTATAATCTTTTCAAAGATTTATTAATTCCTTAGATTAATTTAATATGTAATCAAATTATATAGTAATTATCACCATATAGATTGATTATTCTATATTGTATAGTTATTAACACAAGGTTGAAAAGGGATATCCTTTGATTATTAGTTTAAAATATATAGTCATCACTAAATACATTAATTAGTCTATATTTATACTCATCACCACAAGGGTATTCCACTTTGAAATAAATTATATCTCACAAGATTAAATTAAAAGGGACGATGTCCCTTAATTAGTCTGTATTTATATCATGGATATTTAACAGGGATAGTTCGTGAAACATATTTTACAAGTTACTACAAAAAATTATACTCACCCTCATAAGTCGGCCAAGACATAACGTCGAACCTCTAATATAGCTAGTATTATGCCTTAATTACTTATGATTCAAAATGTAATATTACAAGCCGCTCCAAAATACATTGTACACTATGAGGCTCGCGATGTAATATTTTATTGCAAATGTAAAGTTAATTCACATCGTGCATAATTAATATTATATCACATTATATTGGAATTATTGTGCCATTATGTGAAATGGGGAACTTGCATGTCACTATTCGACTAAAGGTTTTGTTCCATGTGATGGTTGTTTTCACTACGACGTCTTTCATATTATATTGATATTCATGGCCTCACAAATATTCCTAATTCTTCGACCCTAGTCGCAAATTTTGAAGTTGCTACATAATTAGAAAATTGAACGGGATATTATATGAATCCATCTACAATGTTACAATTTACTGAATTTTAACACTACATATGGATTCAGAGACCCGGGTCTCCAAATCCATCTACAGTGTTAAAATTTAGTAAATTGTACAAATTTGTTATCAAAATTGTAATTTTCCATTGTCGGAGTGGCACAACTAAAAATGACCAATTGTTATGGGGTTGTTTTTAGTTTAATTTTTATCCCGTGACCAAATTGGTCATTTTTAGTTTAGTTCTTATCCCATGACCAAATTGGTCATTTATCTTGGTCATTTTTAGTTAGCTCACTTAAAATTTCTCAATTTTGGTCATTTATCCCTTGAAAAAACCATGGTGACCAAATTTTTGGTCCCTTGGTCACTTATCTCTCATTTTGCACTAGTTCTCTAAGAAAATTATGATAAGGGAGGGCATTATTTTGCTCATGACCAAGACATATCAGATGCTACGAAGGAAAGTTCTATACTTCTTATTGAGATTAAACAAGGATGAAACACTTGGATGAAACAATTGAGATCAAGTCTCTGAGATTCCTTGACAGTATGGAGAGTGGCACTTGGGTGTATGTCTCTTGTTTATTTGGTAGCTATTTTGTTAACTGAGTTTTAATGAAACCTTATTTGGTAAAGTGAGTGTGGAATCCCCATTAGACCCAAAAAAGAACTGATGCGAATTTCATTAGTCAAAACATGGAAAGCATGCTGATATTTAGGACTTGAAGTCAACAAATTGTTGACTTCTTAAGCAAGTAGGTAGGACTTGAAGAGTTTTTATTTTTTATAGTAGATGGAATATGAACAATTTGCAATGTGCATGCAAATTGGGAGATTTGTTTGTTAATTGGGTTTTGATGCAACATTACTTTGTGATCTCATTATGGCTTTCCTATTTTCCCAAAACATCTTTAGTGAGTAAAAACATGGCAACCTAGGTGACTTTTGATTTTATAGGCTTCAAGGCCCGTCTTGCACACGACTGGATTGGAAAACCAACAAATGGATTTTATTGAAAATGTCTTGTCTATTTTGACATGGTTATATGAGATGTCCTCACTACATAGAACATATTTGGAAGAAATTTATAAAGAAGAATGGACTTGAAATTAGAGGAACATGATTCCTCATCGCTCCATCAAATTGCATTTGAACACGTCTTGGTGATTGGAAAATGGTGGTTGGATAGGTGTCTCATGTGTTTGGACAGATGTTTTGTTAAATCCGGTAAATAAGCATGCTTATTACCTTCATTTGTTGCTTGAGGATCCATCCTATGCGTGTTCGGGTAGTTGGACAAGTGTATTGTGTGTTTTGACAGGGGTTATGTCAATTGGGTTTCGATGCCTACTTATTACCTCTATTTGTTTCTTGAGGGTCCATCATGCGCATGTTCGGGAAGTTGGATAGGTGTCTCATGTGGTTTGACAGGGGTTGCTAATAATTTCATTAGTTAAAACATGACAAGCATGTTGATATTTAGGACTTGAAGTCAACAAATTGTTGACTTCCTAAGCAAGTAGCTGCGACTTGAAGAGTTTAACTTTTTTGTATAGCACATGGAATATGAACAATTTGCATTGTAAATGAAAATTGGGAGATTTGTTTGTGCATTAGTTCTTGATGCAACATTACTTTGTGATCTCAGTGTGGATTTCTTATTTGCCCAAAAAAAATATGTTGCTAATTTCATTAGTCAACACATGGCAATCATGCTGATATTTAGGCATGCATAAAGCTAGATTGATAGTCAAACATGCATAAAGCTAGTTTAAGCTCCCTATATCATATCAACTTTTTTTGATGCACAATTGATGCAATTCTATGATTGAGAAAATGAGTTGCGTGGATGGAGGACGTTTTAGATGCAGAAGAAACTTTTGCAGACCGGGTGTTTGCTAATGAAAATGAAGATTGTCGGCAAGGTGAGAGAACACAATTTTAAGTGCAATAATGTTTACAAATATGCTGCTAATTTCATTTGTCAAAACATGGCAAGCATGTTGAAATTTACTTTTAAAGGTTTCCACAGTCAGGCATGCATAAATATGGATTGACAGCCCCATGTTATATCAACTTGTTTTGATGCACGACTGATGCAATTCTATAATTGAGAAGATGAGTTGCATAGATGGAGGATTTTTTGGATGTAGAAGCAAGTTTTGCAGACCGGGTGTTTGCTAATGAAAATGAACAATGAAGGAAAGGTGATAGAACACAATTTTAAATGCAATAATGTTTAGGGAGACCTTGAAGAAAGGGATGCATGATATTTGGGCAACGCAGGATGAGTACAAATTGTGCTCTAATGTAGGGGTGTGAATAGAGATCTAATATGAATATTCATGGATGTCCAAACAAGATTAATAAGTAGCAAATGTCCTAATTACACAAAACATGTTTGGAATGAAGTTATGAAGGATAGATTTGCAGTCAAAGTAGAGTGGCCAAATGTGCATCTTCCCAAGCTAACTCTTAAGTGAGCAAATATATATTTAGAAGGTACAATTGTTTAAATGAGAAAGTGTATTTAGAAGCAAACATATGCTCTAAACAAAAGCAATAAAATCTTCAACAAAAATTGCAACAACAATTGAAGAGATTAATCTAACTATAGTATTAATCTATATTCCAGAAAATTAAAGTTTCCCCTAGTAGACTAAATATCACATCTCAGAACTACTCATACCCATTCCAAAACAATATTTATAAACAGTTTGCAAAATGAAACCCTCAATTTGATAGTAAACATGTAGTAATTCACACCAGCAATCTTTCCAATGTCAAATGTATGTAAGATAATGTATATTTGTTTTAAAATAATTACAAATATTGTATAAATCACAACTTTGCACTCGTAATTAAATAGTAAGATTAAAAACTTCAGGATTAAAATTCCCATTGCAAAAAAAAACTCAATTCAAAGCCACATAAATAGAAAGAAAATGTTTTGCTAGCACAAGGAATGTCAAAAATAGTTAAGCAGGGTGAAGTAATACCTGCAAATTTGACCAAGGAGCAAAACCTCTGGTGTAAACAGAAACCAGAAAAAGTAATACAAGAAAACCAAATCCAAGCAATAGAAAATATTGGTTACCTGAGGTTTTGTATAAATGTTGTAAAGAAAAGGCGGTGCAACAACAAACTCGATGAACCGAAGATTTTGACAAGATCTTCCAAATCCTCATAAGATAAGCCACAATTAAGAAAGAGGCTCATGTCTGAATGAAATCACCATCCTTCTTGCGTTAATGGAGCATTGAGGGAGATCATATTTGATGTCAATGAAGGAACATTGACGGTGTGTTATTCATTGACCCAAGTGGCGATGAACAAACAAGAGACCAGAGTGACCCCACAAACCATGAGCGTAAACACAAGGCACTTGGCTCAACATCCCTCGGCATGAAACCTTCGCAATGGGTATGCCCAATTTGCAAAGAAATGAGTATGCCCAATTTGCAGAGAAATAAAAACGTTCCATCCGTGAAATCAAAGAAGGAAGAACACTGCAGTGAAGGAAATTGACAGGAAAAATAGGCTGTCAATCCAAGCATGCACAAAACAAATGAAATTGACCACCAAACATACATGAAAACAATCTGTGAAGAGATAAGGTTGTCAATCCAGTCATGCACAGGATCGACCATTTAGGGTGACACTCAAAACACTAGTCAAAAGACGCAATGCACCTATCCAAAATACATTCCCTCGCCTGTCAAGCCTGAATCCTGAAGGCTATCAGTTTGGTCGTGCGCAGGATGGACTATGAAGCGGCAAAAGAGAAAACCACACGCAGTTTACCAAATATGGCTGCATCAAAATGCAGTTAACATAACCGTTATAAAAAAACCTGTCCAACTTACCAAACACGCACATGATGGACCCTCAAGCAACAAACAAAGGTTGTGAAATAATCCTGCTTCAAAACCCAACTAACATAGCCCCTGTCAAAACACACTAAACGCCTTTCCAACTGCCCAAACACATGTAGGACCGACCCTTACGAAGCAAGCGGAGGTAATAAGACTGCATCAAAACCCAGTTAACAAAACCCCTGTCAAAACATGCAATACACATTTCCACCTTCCCGAAAATGCACAAGATGGACCCTCAAGCATCAAACAGAGGTAAAAAGAAGGCATTGAAACCCAGTTAACATAACCCCTGTCAAAACATGCAATACACTTGTCCAACTAACTGAACATGCATAGGATAGAGACTCAAGCAACAAACAAAGGTAATAAACCTGCATTGAAACTCAGTTAACAACAACCCTTGTCAAACCACTCGAGACACCTGTCTAACTGCTCGAACACGTGTACGAAGAAACCTTAAGCATCAAATGAAGATAATAAGCAGACATCGAAACCCAATTAATAAAACCCCTGTCAAAACATGTAATACACCTATCCAACTACCCGGACACGCGCAGGACAAACCCTCAAGCAACAAACGAAGGTAATAAGCTTGCTTATTTACCAAAGTTAACAAAACACATGTCCAAACATGTGATACACCTGTCCAACCACCATTCACCAAAGACCAAAACACATGTCCAAATGCAATTGGATAGATCGATAAGGAATCTGGGAGACTATGTCTCCGTTTTTTAACAAATTCAGTGTACATATTTAATTATTTTTATTTATAATAAAGGGTAACTTTATATTAATGTTAAAGTTATGTGATGATGAATCGTTTAATTTGCATGGAGAAGAATATGATCATTTTTATAGCAAATTAATTATATGGTTTACATGATTTTTAAGTGTGAGGAAAAATAACCATATGATGTGTATTTGGAGGGTGTATTGTGTTGTGTACAAATTTTGGTATATTATTTATATAATATATTACTGTGAATTGTATAATTATATTAATATTATGGTGTTTTTATAATAGTTTTATTATTTGTTAATTGGGTATAGTTTGAGTGGTTGAGAGGAAAAGCTGTTTTTTTATTGACTTTGATTTCAAATTCTACTTTACAAGCATGTTTTATTTTAGTAAAATGTTAATTTAGAGAAAAATAGTATTATAATATATACTACCATGCTGAAATCATAATTTTCCTATTACTTAAAGGCCACATAAACTATATTTATCATCCTTCAAATTAGTAGTAAAGCAAAGTTTCCTAAATCTTGGACTAAAGCCTTATTGTTCTTATTTTGAAAAGTGGAGATAAAATAATCCATGTAATTATAGGACTATTATGATTAACCCTATTTTAGCCCAATTATATGTAATTATTTTGGAAAAGAAGGTTAGTTGTGGCTAGAAAGTCATGGAAAAAGATTTAAAGCCCAATCTAAATTTAACAACTTTCATTTAGTTGTGAACAACCTTGTTACAGTTAGGACCATTGCGGAGGAGTGTCAGAATAATAAAACCAATATTTTGCATCATTTCTTTGACTTTAGAAAAACATTTGACATTGTGCCTAAAATTGAAAGAGCTAAAAGTTTCTTTCAAGTTGAGAGTTGGTGTTATAAATTTGTACAAGAAACTTATTGCCAAGTTTAGAAACAATGAGGGTTGGTCATAAGAAATTAATTTATAAATAGGAGCCAAGCAAGGTTGTCCCTTGTGCTCAACCATTTTTGGTATATATATCGACGAGTCATAGGGTTGTTTGGAAGATGCAGGTTGTGTCAGCAGGACTCTAGCTTCTATAGTCATCACCATTCTTCTTTATGTTGATTATATTGTTCTTGTGGTAAGGAGCCCCTATGATCTCAACAAGAAACTAAAAATTATTGAGGATTTTTTTCTCTATTATGGGCATGACTATTAAAATTGAAAAAACAAATGTTATGATAATCAAATCCAAAAAGACTACTTATATTAATTTCATGTTTGACGGCAACAACTTGGAGTAAGTGATTCCATACAAATATCTTAGAATGGATCTTCATCACATGCTTCATTGGAACTATATCATTGAGAAAAGGATAAATAGTGAGTGAAAAGGTTATTATGGACTGAAAACAATTGTAAATTGGTATAACTTTGGCTTTGGGATAAGAATAAATTTATCTTTGAAATTGGTATAACTTTGGCTTTGGGATGAGAATAAATTTATATTTGAGACTCTCTTAACTCTTACTATCTTTTATGGTTGTGAATTTTAGGGATACAACATATTTAAAGAATCACAGTGAAGGAGAGAGCAAATCCAAATGTGTTTTAAAAAATTATACTCTCAAAATTAAAGACAATTTACCTTATCTTATCCTACTCATAGAAGTAAGCGTCTCCTTGACTGAGAGCATTGAAATGACTAGGTATCTAATGTACAATAACAAGATAAACAACATGGGAGACAAGAGGCTTCTTAAGATTGCTTCAAACTCCAATTAAAAACACATGTATCTTAAGCAAGGATGACACAAAGAAGCAAGTCTTGGCTAAATCATTAGGAAGTTAAGGAAGATCACTTTGCACAATAGTGATATTAATATTAAAAATATTATTATAACTTGATTTAAAGAAAAATTGTGATGTGGTAATGAATTAGAGGATAACAGAAAATCAAATACTATAAGGAGGTGATCAACCCTAATCTAGAAGATCGAAAGCATCTTTGTTTTAACTAGCATAAAGAATAAAAACAACATTGCTAAAAGAACAAACTCTCACGAGCTTCATAGTGAAACAAGGCATTGGACAATTCCTAAAAGATCAAGGGACGAAAGAATTTGTCATCTTTGTGATACTAAAAGTGTCAATATAAAATCATTTTTCTTTAAAAATACCCTCGTACACCTACATTAAATTACAATTTTAAATATTTATTATATTTTTCATTTTTGTAACCTGCCTAGAACTGAAAAATAAATATTTTTATTTATTTGAGAAAAACATTATGATAAAAATTATTGTAAAGTTTTTATGACCAAGTTGGTCAAGGATGGCTGTAATTGAATATTTATTTATTTAAATAATTAAATGGAGAGACACCTATCCAAAGGAGATTGTTGAAAGAGTGTTCATTGGCCCACTAGGATGAAGGAGCAGCTGTAGACGGCTGAATGACAAGTAGCAGCACTAGCATTTCACTTTCTAGTTGTTGCAGGAAGCAAAATCCCTCAAAATTGTGGTCATGATCCTTAGGAGGAGGAACATAGCAGGTGGCTCATTTAATGATAGAATTGACCCAAAGAACTAGGAAATCTTATAAATACCATTGAATTGAGCAGGAGGCTCACCGCATTCTATTCCAAGTGATAGAGCCTTGTGATTGCTGCAAATTGAAAAGTCAGGCACACAAGGAAATTCAATGAGGGGATAGCTAAAGTGAAATTGTTGAGAGATAAGTCTTCTAGTGAGTTTCTAAGTTGCAGAGATTTTCTGTGTGGGCTGTTATACAACATCTTCATCCTAGTGGTTCAGTGAACAGGCTTGGGGGTCCTAAAGCAATAGATCTTGGCTGCTTTCAGGAGATGGTTGGGAGGAACGGTCTCCTTTGGGTGGTTGTCCCCCTTCAAGTTCTAAGTTGTTTTCTTTATTATCTATGATTTATTTCTAAATCGGTATCTGGAAGTTTATGAATGTTGATGGATTCTATAAGTTAGGGATTTTTCTTAAGTAGATCAAGTTAAAATATTATATTTATATATATATATATATTGTTTTATGAATTATGCCATGATCCTCACTGAGTTTAATAGTAACTGCACAAAATGTAATTGTTATGTAATATGTAGGTATATTCCTAGGATATTATAATTTAAATTCTGAGTTCATTATACAAACTTTCTTAAGTTATAGATTATGCTAACCTTTGTTAAGTAAACCATGCATTCATTTCATCCATTTTTTATTCCATTTATGTCTCATTCGAATAAAAATTACCAAGTTTCCAACCTGATATCAAAACCATCTCTGTACATCACTTAGCACTTATCTTACAATAGGTTCGTTTAGAAGTGCATTACTATTATTTTCTCTTCTAAGAAACTTAGGATCAGAGTTATATTATCGAGAATAAATTTCTTATTACAACCAAAGGGTTTAAAGATCTACCAAAATAAACTAGGGATAAGAAAACCCAAAATAACTTACATAAAAATAAAATAAATATTCTATAGAATATTATTAATATTGTATATATATTTGTAGTTAAAGGAATCTATAAATTCCAAACTTCAGAGTTATGAGAAGAAACAAATAATTATAATTTGGAACAATACTGATAAATATTGTTAGTAGTCGCTATTACGGCGTAAATTCCTTTTTATTTAACGGTTATAGTCAATTAATATTAGAACATTGCAAAGATTCAAGTTAGGGTTTTTCTTTTTAAAACCTTAAATCAAAACACAATAAAACTAAGAACCTTATAAAAATTCATATTGTATAACTAGCTTAATACCATATAGATTACCCAGAACTTTGGAGCGAATCCTGTCAAAGCCTTTGCAGCCAAAACAAAGATTTTTAACTTCCTGCCAACTTAACAGATGTATGTCATAACCGAAAGGCTTAACCCATTCATATATCTACATAAAAATCATTAGGTTATCTTCATCAAGAATTTGAAGCCGGTAAAGAACATGTATGTTTTCAGTAAATCATTCATCTACTAGGTAGGTCATAATTTTATGTACCAGTCGTAAATGTTTTTGTAAACCAACCACCTATAATAAACCAGATACTAATCTAACATAGTAAACATGGTACATTCGAAAGTCGCAACAACCTACAACATCATTTCTTTTGTCTACTAATGAGTTGCCATTTCTTATCTAAAGACACCATAAACATTTAGATAAACACTTTCGAGATCACAAAGGTTTCACGGTTTAATTATACGATTTGAAATTACAATGAAACCCTCATGATGAGTTATATACTAAACCATTTACCAATTCAGATAAATAAATAAAAAAATGCAAACGATGTAGCCAAAAATAAAGATTAACTTCAGTTTTATAGCAAGAAGACATCGTAAGTTGCAAAATTATAAAATCCAGTGAAAACTAGTTCTTTAAAACTTTAAACATCTCTATCTATAAGCTCGGAAGAGCCCAAAACTAAAATAAGTTTAAACATTACAAGACAAGTCCCCTTCAAGACTCCACGGTCGAAGGGAGAATTTTTAAAAGATAACTGGAAAATGCCCTAGGTCATAACCACCAGAAGGTTACCATTTCCAACAAAAGAAAACGTGGTAATGGGTCCCTGTCCATGAAAATGAATAGCCACGGGGTCACAGAGCTTCAAGCTAATTTGAGCACAGAGTGCGGGTACAGGTCTTACCAGAGCCATGGTTTTCTTTGTGGATATTAGCCCTTACCCAATGCAGCAAACCCGGTCGAAAACTCCTGAAACAACAAGCATATAGAGGTTAAGCCTCTGGTTTTTAAAATGTATGCAAGTTATTACAAAACTTTCCGAGGAAAAAAATAGTCAAGCACTTACCCTTTGTAAAATATATGATGATGATAATGAATACCTCGCAATGACCCTAGTAAGAGTACCTACAAGTCACACGTTGAAGTCAGACATCATTTAAAAATGAAAGGAAGAAGAAACAAAACTGTTAACTCCTAGCAGACTGAACTTACCTTCAGTTTTTGTGCATAGGCAGCTTTAGTCATGACAAGAACGTCACCACCACCAGCACAACACTACTGAACCCCAAAACAAATCGTTTAAATTGCTAGATGAGGTCGAGGGACGAGAGCCTCAGCTCCTCCACCAGTATTTGCACACAGTAAAGACCAAGAAATACAAAAGGTCAAATAACACAGAGTTAGGGCAAGTGAATACTTGGAACTAAACCCTTAAGGTTACGAAAAGACACCATTGCGTTCCAATTGGAAACCGTAGGAACAACATGTGGCCTCTTAAATGCCACTAGACGTTTAAACTTTTGCAGAAAACCCAAAAACTCTATAGTCTTAAAAGCATCAAATTACTTTTGGATGCATAGTGTTTAGTTCTCATGCTAAGTATGAAGATGTTGGTTTACGTTAATTGCATAGTCAGTTACTTAGGATTAATGGTGTTGCAAAGTATAATTAGGGTCCTTCTTGTGTGACCACCATTGAAGGTTTCCCTAGTAAGACAGAACTTCCTCATCAAAACACCTGCAAGGAATAAACGTTTTTTTGCATTAGCTTCAAGCTAAGTAAGACCTTGAATCCATTCTCCTAACATATTTTTAAGGTTAACAATTAATCTAGGGAATAACCAACAATTACATCAAACTATAACTGTCGTAACTTAAATATGATGTTCTTTCATGTTTTGACGACAAGTAATGAAATTCAGTATAACGACAAACCGCACATTAATATTGTCACATTGGATTCATTTATTGCTCATGGTTGAAACACTAAGCACAAGTTAAGGATAGTAAGGATTTATTTACCCTTATAGATGCAGTTAGACATTTATTTTAAATTTTGTTTTTTACAAAATTTGGAGATGTTACATGTGGTATCAGAGCGAGTTTCCAAACACTAGGCCTGAAGATTGGCTCACTCGCATGCAAAACAGGTAACAAAATATATTGATCATGTTTTAAAAACTATTTCTGTACAAAAATATAAATTTGTATTTTGCAGGAAATGGAAGGAGTTGAAGCATCTGCTGAATATGGATCCCATCACAATAACCCAGATAAAATTTGTGTGGAATTAAATAATCAACCCTCAGAACTACTTCAAACAGTGAAAGATTTAAAAGTCGAATTATAAACTGTAAAAGAAGATAAGGAAAGAATTTTAAGATCTCGGGAGGAACTAATTCAGATACTACTAAACAAAATACACAACGGAGGAAAAGATAAGAGGAAGGAGTATGAAAAGAGTTAAAAACCTTAAAGAAAAAAGGAAATTCTTATCTGAGTAGTATTATGAAGAAATAGATAAAGAGTTTTATGAACTTAAACTAGGTTCAATGTCAATGAAAGAGTTAAGTAGTAAATTTCTAAGTTTATTAAGATATGTACCATATATAATTGAAGAAAAGCCTAATATACAGAGGTTTCTAAGGTGTTTTCCTACTAGCTTCAAGGACAGAATTGAATTTGATAATCCAAATACCCTTGAAGAGGCAACGAGAAAAGATAACTTCTGTTACGAACAAAGTAAAAAGAGAGAAAGCATACCTAACTGGAAGAATAATAGAGCAAGTAACTTTGATCATAGAAGAAAAAGGTTTTAAGCCTAATAAAAGCTTCATAAATAATTCCCAGAATTTTTCTAAGAATAATTATCAAGGAACGTATTTTAAAGGTAAAACACAACAAAACATTACAGCACCAAAAGGCAGAGACATGCTTAATAATTATGTTAAAAATAATGAAAAAAAAGAACCTGTAAAGTTTTGGGAATGTTAGGGACCTCACTATGCAAAGGACTGTCCAAACAAAAGGAGAAACTATAGCAATGTACATACCATTCAGGAGGAAGAAATAGTTGGTAACATGGCAAATGAAATGCCCATATTAATGCAGCCTTGGAGAATCAACAGGATGATCATCAAACCTCCATGATGCAAGTACAAGGTATGATACAAAACCAGAATGTTTCTATTTTGATTCATACAGGTGCTAGTTTAAGCTATGTGTCACCTAGCATAGCAGAAAAGTGCAATTTACTTTTGAAAAATTTTGAAAAGTCTTGGTTGGTTCAGCTAGCTACATGAACCAAAAGAAAAGTAATTAATTATGTTGAAAACTATGAATTGTTTATGAGTCAATTCAAAACTCAAGTAAAATTAAACGTATTACCGTTAAGGTCTTATGATGTTTTGATAGGTATGGATTGGATGGAAAAACATCAAATAGTTTTAAATTGTTTTGACAAACATTTACTTGCTTAAATGATAAAGGGGAAAGAGTCAAAGGGGTACCTAGGAAAGTTTTTGTTAGACAAATATCAGCATTACAAATTAAAAGGGATGTAAGGAAAGGTTGTAAAGTCTTTGTTGTACATATAATAAATAATGAACACATGGATAAAGAAGATAAGATGAAATTATACGATATTCCAATCTTACAAGATTTCTCAGATATTTTCCCAAGAAATTCTAGGACTACCTCCAAAGAGAGATCTAGATTTTACTATTGAGTTAGTACCATGAGTTGTACCTAATTCAAAGGCTCCTTATCAGATGAAGATATTAGAACTTAATGAATTAAAACTACAACTATAAGAAATAATAGACAATAATTATATAAGATCAGGAGTATCCCCTCTGGGAGCACCTATCTTATTCGTGAAAAGAAAGATGATACATTACTTTATGTATAGACTATCATCAACTAAACAAAATGACAATTAAAAACAGATATCCATTGCCCCGCATTGATGATCTATTTGATCAGATACACGGAGCGACAGTATTTTCAAAAATAGACTTGAGATTTGGATATCATCAAGTCAGAATTAAAGACGAAGATATTTTTAAAACTGCTTTTAGAACCCAATACGGGCACTATGAGTTTGTAGTTATGCCCTTTGGGCTAACAAATGCTCCAACAACTTTTATGTGTTTAATGAACAGTGTCTTAAGTAAATACTTAGATAAATTTGTAGTCGTCTTCATAGATGACATATTAATTTATTCGAAAACGAAAGAAGTGTTAGGATTATAATCCTCCCTTGTCCAATTTGGTCAATTATGTCTAAATTAGGAGTCTTTTCAGTCTATATTTAGTCACTAGCATCATTGGGTCCACATNAGTTAATAGAGTGTGGGGAACACTAGTTGAGGCTAACTTCCACTAACTGCACTTTCATGCATCAGTTTAGGAGCCTCCTAGACCAATCCCTACAATTTAGGAGCCACTGGGAGTGTCAGAACCAACCTCCTTCAGTTGAGTTCAGTTAATGACTAGTTAAGCCTAGTTAGGAGTCAGTTACATTCAGTTAGCACCAATCATTGATTGATTGCATGTGGGAAGGCGCAATTCCTCACCTACCACATTGAGTTAGGCTATTTAACTGATTCTAACTAACTGTTGCACTGATTGAGGCAACTGGGGCTAACTAGTTGGGCTCTGATAATGATTTAGACATGTCTAGTTATCCATGCAGTTAGGTATAGTCAATCAATTTGAATTCCTCTCTCGTGCATTCGAATTGATTGGTTATTAATACCAGTGTATGACATTGTAATTAATTATCCAATTACTTTTGATTAATGAAAGCATTACAGAGTTGCAAGCCATTTTTGCACTGTTTCATTCTTCAATTCTAAGTAAAATTGTCTGATCTATCTTGTGAGTTGTGTGTTGATCCATAGATTTATGTGCTCAATTTTATATAGTATCATAGCCTCAACAAGACAAGACACTTCTCCTTTCTATAGATCTCCTATTGGATCAAATTTCTTGAGCAAAATTGCTCCTTCCAGCTCTGCACCAGAAGTGGGAAGTTTACCACAGAAATCCTAAGAAAAAGAATTGTTGATCAAGAATTGCTTGATTAACTAATATGGGTGTGATGAAAACTTGAAAATTGCAGGCTGTCCGACCTTACGGTGCCCCTTTTGTGTTTTTGCAGGTACAACTTCGAATGGATTCATCAGCTCCTCTTCTCACTCCATTCACAAGCTATTTAGAATGGAAGTTGAAGATGATTACATCTCTAAAGAGACAATATATCTATGAGCTGTCTATTGGAGTTGGAAAAGAGTATTATGAGAATGAGAATGATTGGCTAAATGATGGTGATGGAGCTTTTGGAGCAATAGGTGTGGCTCTTTCTCTTAGCTTGCGCTACCTCAGTAAATCTGTTGAATACCCAAAGGATCTTTGGAAAAAATTGGACAGAACCTTTGGCAAGCATAATGAGGGTCATAATAGCACGTTGGAGAGTACACCCATCACCACAAGAGTTATTGATCCAAAAGTATCGGCCTCTACTCTCTCCAATGAAGTTGTTCAAGATGAAGAAGAAGCAAAACCTTCTACCCAACCAATTCAAATTGAAGAAAGTCTCCTTGAAGTGGCTCCTTCTCTTGATGCTCTGTAAGTTCATGAGATATCTGATATCTCATCTTCTCATATGGCTGATACATAAGAAGAAATTCAAATCTATGATATTGAAGAAAAACACTATTTCTCTTCTATGCAAACATTCTCCAGTGATTCTCCTTTAAAATCTGTGCAAAATTTGCCAGTGATTGCTTCCAAAAGTGAAAAGGAATTTGATTTCTCTCCCTCTAATGTTGTTGCTAGTGTGAAGATAAGTAATACCTTGGATATTTTGGAAAAAAATCAAATTGTAGGATTGATCCATTCACTCTCCTTGATCTAGATCTTCCAAAAAATTCCTACAGGATTGCATGCACCAATATTCAGAATTTTGAAGAAGGAGAAAACTGTGCATCTACCGTCTCGGTGGACCATACCTTTGAATCTGATATGAAATTATTTGGATATGATATGATATTATTTGGATCTGATCTGATATTATTTGGTTCAAATTTTAGATTCCAAGAGATTTTAGTCATGCTTGTAGCTTCTCTCACCAATTTTGATGTGAAAAATCAAGTACCGCAAGTCTTCTTCAAATTTGCTGCTGGGGATTTGGTGTTAGTTTCCTCTTATGAGGTTTCTGATATTTTATTTTGTGAATCATCAGTTATTTCTGAAGCTATATCAGATTATGGAGCTCAAGCATTCGCTCTCCACAGTCCCAGGGCTTCTCTACCTTTGGTCACATGCCCATCTCCTCACAGAACTAGTAAAGAGGAAGACATTCTACATCCCCTTGGATACTTGCTCCTAACACTTGGGGCTAATTTTACCACTCATGGTTTTCTATTCAAGGCTGCAACATATCAGTTTCTTGAGTGTTCCTCACATGGATCGAATCCTCAAGCACTTTTTCCTCTTATCAGTTGATTTCAGTTGCTCTACATGGGTTCAGTTTTCATCTAACAGTTGTCTATGTTCTTGATTCAGTTGAACACATTATTCTTATTCCAAAGAGGAATATTCATCCAGACATAAGATGGAGAAGTCTACATGCCAGGTCCCAGGATACCTGTGCATAGAAGAACAAGATTGATCCTGATTCTACCTGCTCAGTTTGAGGGGGGGCTTTTTTCCCATGTGGTTTTTCCCCGTTTCCTTGTATTAAGTAGTTACTTTACTTTAGTTGTAATGGGTGACCTATGGTCTTAGTTACCAAAGCCCACAAATTGTCCAAGTTAGCATTCAGGGGGGGGTGTTAGGAATATAATCCTCCCTTGTTCAATTTGGCCAATTATGTCTAAATTAGGAGTCTTTTCAGTCTATATTGAGTCATTAGCATCGTTGGGTCCACATGGCCTAATTGGGCCACATGTGCTAGTTACTAGAGTGTGTGGAACACTAGTTGAGGCTAACTTCCACTGACTGCACTTGCATGCATCAGTTTAGGAGCCTCCTAGACCAATCCCTACAAGTTAGGAGCCACTGGGAGTGTCAAAACCAACCTCCTTCAGTTGAGTTCAGTTAGTGACTAGTTAATCCTAGTTAAGAGTCGGTTACATTCAGTTAGCACTAGTCATTGATTGATTGCATGTGGGAAGGCACAATTCCTCACCTACCACATTCAGTTAGGCTAGTTAACTGATACTAACTAACCGGTGCACTGATTGAGGCAACTAAGGCTAACTAGTTGGGCTCCGATAATGATTTAGACATGTCTATTTATCCATGCACTTAGGTAGAGTCAATCAATTCAGATTCATCTCTCATGTATTCAAATTGACCGGTTATTAATACCAGTGTATTACATTATAATTAATTATCCAATTACTTTTGATTAATCAAATCATTACATAGTTGCAAGCCATTTTTGCACTGTTTCATTCTTCAATTCTGAGTAAAATAGCCTGATCTATCTTGTGAGTTGTGTGTTGATCCACAGATCTATGTGCTCAATTTTATATGAAGAACATGATGAGAAATTGCAGATAATACTACAGTTTCTGAGAGAACATAAACTGTATGCTAAATTTAGTAAATGTGAATTCTTCAAAAATAAAATACAGTATCTAGGTCACATGATATCCAAGGAAGGAATATCAGTAGACCCAGATAAGATAAAAGAAATAATGGAATGACCTGTTCCCAAAGATGTAACGGATGTACGATCCTGCATGGGAATTACGGGTTACTACCAGAAATTCATAGAAGGATTCTCGAAGATCGCAAATCCCATAACATCTTTGTAGAAAAAGGAAAAAAGATTCATATGGGATCAAAAGTGTGAAGAAATTTTTATTAAATTAAAAGAATTATTAACTACTGCACCTATAATAGAAATAATAGATCTAGACAAGGATTTTGTTATGTGCACTGATGCATGCATTGAAGGTTTGGATGCAGTACTAACGCAAGAAGGTCATATAATAGATTATGAATCAAGGAAGTTAAAAACACATGAAAAGAATTATGCCACCTATGATTTAGAGTTGGTTTCCATAATTCATGCTTTGAAAATGTGGCGCCATCATCTAATTGGTAAAAGATTTCTATTAATGTCTGATAACATAAGCTTAAATATTTGTTTGATCAACAAAATCTAAACGTAAGGCAAGCTAGATGGTTAGCCTTCCTTAGCGAATATGATTTTGAGATCAAGCACATCAAAGGAAAGGAAAACAAAGTGGCAGATACCTTAAGGAGAAATGCAAGAATGAACTTTATAGCTGCCATTAGCAGTTACAAAATAGAATTAGACGATAAATTGGAAGAAGGGATACGAATGGACAAGGAATACCAAAATCTAAGAGAAAAAGTAACTAATAATGACTCTGAAAATGTAAAAATAGATTACAATTTAAATGAAAAAGGCTTAATGTTATATAAAAACAGAGTGTATGTACCTAACATGCTAGAAATTAAATTGTTGATTTTAGATGAAGTACATAAAAGTCCTTATTATAGACATCCGGAGTATCAAAAAGCTAATAGCAATGCTAAGGAAAGATTATTTCTGTCCTAATATGAAGAATGAAGTTGTTGAATATATAGCTAGGTGTATAGAATTTCAACAAGTTAAAGCTAAGCATCAACACCTTGCAGGTATTTTGCAACCAGTGCTAATTCCGAATTGGAAATGGGAAATTATTAGTCTTGATTTTATAACTGGATTGCCTAAAAATCAGAAACAAAATGATTCTATAATGGTAGTGGTAGACAAGCTAAGCAAAGCAACACATTTTGTACCTGTTAAAACAACTCATAAGGCTGCTAACATTGCTGACATATTTATGAAAGAATTTTTTCGGTTGCATGAAATTCCTAAGGTAATAATTTTTTACAGAGATCCTAAGTTTACTGGTAATTTTTGGAAATCATTGTTTAAAGGACTAGATGCTAAATTGAATTTCAATATTGCTTATCATCTGCAAACAGATGGACAAACAAAAAGAGTCAATCAAGTTCTAGAAGACATGTTACGGATGTATGTTAGAGACTATCCAAAGAAATGGGAATATTATTTGCACTTGTCAAATTTGCGTATAATAACCATTACCAACCTTAAGGTAAATTTAGTCCTTTTGAAATATTGTATGGTAGGAAATGTAATACTCCCATTTCATGGAGTAATCTGGTTGATAGGTTGATGTTAGGACCTGACTTGTTAAAATAACTGGAACTAACAGTGAAACAGGTACAAAGCAATCTGAAAAACTACACAGCACAAACAAAAGAGTCATGCAGACCTTAAAAGGACTTAGAAATAATTCCAAGTAGGTGAGCATGTATTTGTCAAGATAAAAGCCAGAAAGAACTCCTTTAAGTTGGGGAGTTGTGCTAAATTAACACCTAGGTATTGTGGACCCTTTGAAATATTGGAAAGAGTTAGAACAATGGCATATCAGTTAGCCTTGCCACCTAATCTTAGAATACATAATGTATTTCATATTTCCATATTGAAAAAGTATGTGCACGATGCTACTCATGTGATCGACTGGAATGTTATTCAGGTAGAACCCGAAGGAGATTCAGGTGGAACCGGACTGTATTCTTGACAGGAGGGAAATTTTTTTCTGGAATCACACCATTGGATAGGTAAAGGTGCAATGGAAGCACCTCAGTCCATATGAAGCAACCTGGGAATTGGAGAGTCATATGCAGGAGGCATATCTAGCTCTGTTCCAGGAAGACTCAGAATTAAGTTAAGCAACATCGAGGATGATGTTGAACTCAAAAGGGGGTGTTTGTAACCCACCTAGAACTGAAAAATAAATATTTTTATTTATTTGAAAACATTTTGCTAAAAATTATTGTAAAGTTTTTATGACTAAGTTGGCCAAGGATGACTGTAATTGAATATTTATTTATTTAAATAATTAAATGGAGAGACACCTATCCAAAGGAGACTATTGAAAGAGTGTTCACTAACCCACTAGGAGGAAGGAGTAGTTGTAGAAGGCTGAATGACAAGTGCCAGCACTAGAATTTCACTTTCTAGTTGTTGCAGGAAGCAAAATCCCTAAAATTATGGCCATGTTCACTGAGAGGAGGAATTGAGCAGGAGGTTCACTAAAATCTATTCCAAGTGATAGAGACTTGTGATTGTTGTAAATTGAAAAGTCAGGCACACAATGAAATTCGACGAGGGGATAGCTAAAGTGAAATTGCTAAGAGATAAGTCTGCTAGTGAGTTGCTAAGTTGTAGAGATTTTCTGTGTGGCGTGTTACACAACGTCCTAGTGGTTCAGTGAACAAGATCGGGGGTCCTAAAGCAAGTGATCTTGGCTGCTTTCAGGAAACGGTTGGGAGGAACGATCTCCTTTGGGTGGTTATTCCCCTTCTGCAATTATTCAAGTTCTAAGCTATTTTCTTTATTATCTATGATTTATTTCTAAATATGTATTTGAAGTTTATGAATGTTGATGGATTCTATAAGTTAGGTGCATTTCTTAAGTAGAACAAGTTAAAAGATTATAGTTCTATATATATATATATATATATATATATATATATATATATATGAAGTATGCCATGATCCTCACCGAGTTTAATAGTAACTACACAAAATGTAATTGTTATGTAATCTGTAGGTATATTCCTAGGATATTATAATTTAAATTATGAGTTCATTATACAAACTTTCTTAAGTTATAGATTACAATAAGCCTTGTTAAGTAAACCATGAATTTATTTCATCCAGTTTTTATTTCATTTATGTCTCATTCTAATTAAAATTACCAAGTTTCCAATCTGATATCGAAACCATCTATGGACATCAATTAGCACTTATCTTACAACATGTTCGTTTAAAAGTACATTACTATTATTTTCTCTGCTAAGAAACTTAGGATCAGAGTTATATTATCAATAATGACTTTCTTATTACAACCAAAGGGTTTAAAGATCTACGAAAATAAACTAGGGATAAGAAAACCCAAAATAACTTACATAAAAATAAAATAAATATTCTACATAATATTATTAATATCGTATATATATATTTAAAACTTCAGAGTTATGAGATGAAACAAATAATTATAATCTGGAACAATACTGATAAATATTGTTAGTAGTCGCAATTACGGCCTAAAGGCCTTTTTATTTAATGGTTATAGTCGAATAATCTTAGAACATTGCAAAGATTCAAGTTAGGGTCTCTTTTTAAAGCCTTTTCAAAACACAATAACACTAAAAACCTTATAAAAGTTCATATTGTATAACTAGCTTAATACCATATAGATTACCCAGGACTTTGGAGCAAAGCCTGTCAAGGCCTTTGTAGCCAAAACAAAGATTTTTAACTTCCCTGCCAACTTAACAGATGGAGGTCGTAACCAAAAGGCTTAACCCATTCATATCTCTACATAAAAATCATTAGGTTATCCTAATCATGAATTTGATTCTGGTAAACTTACAAGTCCGTTTTTAGGAAATCATTCATCTACCAGGTAGGTCGTAATTTTATTTACCAATCGTAAATCTTTTTACAAACCAACCACTTATAATAAACCAGATACTAATCTAACAGAGTAAACATGGTACATTCAAAAGTCACAACAGCCTATGACATAATTTCTTTTTCCAGCTAACGAGTTGTCATCTCTTATCTAAAGACACCATAAACATTTAGATAAACACTTTCGAGATCATAGAGGCCTCACAGTTTAATTATACGATTTACAATTACAATAAAACCCTCATGAGGATTTATATACATAACCATTTACCAATTCAGAGAAATAACAAAAAAAAATGCAAACGATGTAGCCAAAATAAAGATTAACTTCAGTTTTATAGCTAGAAGACATAGTAAGTTACAAAATTATAAAACCTAGTGAAAACTGGTTCTTTAAAACTTTAAACATCTTTGTCTATAAGCTCGAAAGAGCCCAAAACTAAAATAAGTTTCAACATTACAAGACAAATCCCCTTCAAGACTCCACGGTCGAAGGGAGAAACTTCTTAAAAGATAATTGGGAAATGCCCTAGGTCGAAACCACCAGAAGGTTACCATTTCCAACAAAAGAAAACGAGGGAATGGGTCCTTGTCCATGAAAATGCAGAGCCACAAGGTCACAGAGCTTCAAGCTACTTTGAGCAAGGAATGTGGGTACAGGTCTTACCAGAGCCATGGATTTCTTCGTGGAGACCGGCCCTTACCCAATGCATCAAACCTGATCGAAAACTACTGAAACAACAAGCATATAGAGGTTAAGTCTTCAGTTTTTAAAATGTATGCAAGTTATTACAGAACTTTACGAAAAGAAAAACAGTCAAGCACTTACCCTTTGCAAAAGCTACGATGATGATAATGAAGACCTCGTAGCGACCCCTGTAAGAGTACCTGCAAGTCACACGTTGAAGTTAGGCATCATTTAAAAATGAAAGGAAGAAGAAACAAAACTGTTAACGCCTAGCAGACTTAACTTACCTTCAATTTTTGCGTAGAGGCAGCTTTAGCCACGACAAGAACATCACCACTGGCAGCACAACACTAATATTGAACCCCAAAACGAATCGTTTAAAATGCTAGATGAGGTCGAGGGTCGAGAGCCTTGACTCCTCCACCAGTATTCGCACACAGTAAAGACCAAGAAATACAAAAGGTCGAATAACGAAGAGTTAGGGCAAGTGAATACTTGGAACTAAACCCTTAATGTTACGAAAAGACACCATTGTGTTCCAGTTGGAAATAGTAGGAACAACACATGGCCTCTTAAATGCCACTAGACGTTTAATCTTTTGCAGAAAACCCAAAAACTCTATAGTCTTAAAACCATTGAATTACTTTTGGATGCATAGTATTTAGTTCTCATGCTAAGTATGAAGATGTTGGTTTAGGTTAAGTGCATAGTCAGTTACTTAGGAGTAATGGTGTTGCAAAGTATAATTAGGGTCCTTCTTGTGTTTGAAGGTTTCCCTAGTAAGACAGGACCTCCTCATCAAAACACCTACAAGGAATAAACGTTTTTCGGCGTTAGCTTCAAGCTAAGTAAGACCTTGAACCCATCCTCCTAACATCTTTTTAAGGTTAACAGTTAATCTAGAGCATAACCAACAATTACATCAAATTGTAACTGTCGTAATTTAAATATGACGTTCTTTCATGGTTTGACGACAAGTAATGAAATTCAACATAACGACAAACCACACATTAATATTGTCACATTGGATTCATTTATTGTTCATGGATGAAACACTATGCACAAGTTAAGGATAGTAAAGATTTATTTACCCTTAAAGATGTAGTTAAACCTTTATTTCAAATATTTTTTTTTATTTACAAAATTTGAAAATGTTACATTTTTCTTAACTTTTTAATTCATCATAAATATAATAATTTAGAAATGCTCATCTTAAAATTTTCCACAAACAAAAATAAAATTTTAAAACAAATAAAATAATTATTTACTTTTTAAAAATCACTATATTAATAATTACCATCAAAATCTATACATTAAAAAAAACGACCATGACAAGTAATACTTAAATTTTTTCAAAGCGCAGAAATAAAATTTTAAGATAAACAAAATGATATATTTACTTTAAAATCGCTGAACGTTAATAATCACCATCAAAATTTTGGGAAAACCAAATTGTCAAATGAGAAGTAAATAAACATTTTAATGAATGAATTATATGAGCACATGTTTAAATTTACTTTGAAAGAGGTCTCATTTTCAAAATTCGACTAATAACGAAACATATAGATGAAAGAATGGAAGGAGCACAACTATGGTTTTTTCTTTAAATCATTTATAACTTAATAAAATATAAGTGAGTCATAAGTTTATTTATCATATGATAATTTTTATTTTATTTTTAATTTTTAATATTATAAATAGTTATCTTAATATTAAGAACTTGGGAATCTTTGACCATCTTGTTTTTGAACTTAGGTTCTCTGGAATCGTTGTTCTGGCCTAAGTTCTTAATTGGGAATCTTCGACGTAAGGGAACCATAGATGCAAACATGTGGAGGACTTTGGGCTTACTTTCTATCGCCAAAGATATTGGATTTCCATATCTACATATCTTTGGCGACTCCTCAGTGATTATAAATTGGGTAAGGGATGAATCTACTATTTCTATTGTGAACCTAGAGGTTTGGTGCAACAACACCAAAACGCTGATCTCTTCGTTCACTTCAATGGATTTCAGCCATGTTTATAGGGAATATAATATGAGGGCTGATTCATTATCCAAGGATGGGCTGCTTATGGCTTTTGGCCATCTTTCTTTTATGGAATATTGTAAAGGTGACATTTTTAAGGAAGTTTATCTTCAGCTATTTTGAGTATCAGCTCTGATGCTGACTAAGGACTATCTTTTTGATGTTGTTAGCTCCTTTGGGATGCTATACTTTCTACACATTTTGGTTTATTGAGCTTATCCCTGGATTTTGAGAGGACTCAAGCCTGTCTTGGATAATGACTCAGGGCTCTTATTATCTTCTTTTGAGACATTTATGGCTGACTTTACTTGCAGATTTTTTATGAGAGGTCATCCTTGGGTTTAAAACAAGCCTAAGTGGAGACATAAGCTGGCTCAGACCTATCTACCTGCTTGTTTTTATTTTCGATGATATTTTTTCTTGTATTATGGTTGGAAGTACTTTAATAAACATGCTGACTAGTCAATGTAACAAATTACCTTTGATTCTTTTGAAGATCAAAGAATGTTTTTTTCGTCAGGAAAAAAAAACATGCAGAGGACTTGAACCTTTCGGTCGAGTATCATGACAAAGGGAGCAAAGATACCTTTGGCCTCACCCGAATTTGTTTTTTTTGTTTTTTTTTGTTTTTGCCAAACATGCATGATAAGTTCATGTGGTCATAACATCTTTGTTTTCCATCATGATTGACTCGTATAATTTGATCATGATTGATTCGTATAATTAATTTAAATACATATTAGAATTTAAGCTTAAAGGAAATTGACTAACATATGCATAATAAACTTTTATTGGACTGCTAAACATTTTTTTTCAGATGGAAAGATCCACCGGAAACCCAGCAATACTTCCCCACATTAGTGGATGGTAGAGGTGGTAAACCGTCAGCCATCCTTGCAGAAGGCCTAACCCCAAAGGACTCAAGGCTCAAACCCGTGACCTCTCCCCGAACCGAAAGAATGTGCGCACGTCTTACCAATTGAGCTAACCCTTAGGGCTTATTGGACTGCATAAACATACAACCGAACTTCTAACTTTACATAGCTTACCATTTTTTAACATTTATATGAATAAACAAATACTTAATTGCTTACCGTTTTTTAACATTTAAATGAAAAAACAAATACTTAATTGCTGACGGTATGGGTGATAATAATTAAATTCTTTTTTTTCAGAGGAAAAAATACCAGCCTTTGATATTCATAATAGAATCAAAAGACATCTTAAACAGTTACATAGAGATAGTCTAAAAATAGTTCCCTGTTCAACCACCCATAGTGGGATATCATCACAGCTTAGTAATCAATCTAGTACATAACAGTGACAAGCTATCAAAACTGAAAACAAGGCAGCAATACANTACTCCACAACAAACTCCATTCATCACATAAATCTAATTCCTCAGCAGTAAACCAGAGTCCTGTATCATGATTTTTTGCCTGGGCAAGAGTGATAATGCCATAATCTTCAAGGTAAGTTCTAAGTTCATAAGGCAGTATATATGTACTGCCTAGACCCACAATTGGATCCGCCCCAACTCTAACCTCAGAACCTTGACCCACTTGCCAAATTAAGCCTTGCCCAATCCACTTCAGTGTGATAATGAATCCCATCCAGATACAAGAAGAGTTATTAAATCTGAAGTGTTTATTTCGGCACCAGGTTTGGATCGACATATTCTTCATATACTTAGTCCTTATAAGCTGATTCCAAATACCAGTGGTATTCAAAGCATACCAGAAATTCTTCATTCTCAATGATATACTGAAAAGTGGCAAGTTTTTGATACCCCAGCCCCCCAAGGAGATGGGCCGAGCCAGCAGTTGCCAATCAACTAAGTGAAACTTCTTTTTTACAGCAGATGAACCCCACAGGAAGTTGAAGATAAGTTTCCTTAGCTTGTCCAATATAGATGATGGGATAGGGAAAAGAGAACACCAATAGACCGGAAAGCTGGTGAGAACAGCACGGATAAGTACCAGTCTACCCCCCAAAGACAAGTACCTGTTAGTCCAATGTTTAATACGGGATTCAAATCTTTTAATGAGCCAATGCCAG
>LPNX010299185.1:91679-139976 GCA_001517045.1 Pseudotsuga menziesii
GATTGGATGCTGTAAATGGTGAAGATAACAGCCATTATAAGAGAGCAAAAAGTCCCTCACTAATATGTTTCCCATCCAAATATTCCGTGAAGAATCCAGAACCCAAATCCAATGACAGTGCCTGTTTTGAAAGTTCATCAGCAAGTTTGTTGTGTTCCCGAAAGATATGATTGAAGGCCACTGAAGGGACCAGTTGCAACATGGTGAAAATATCTTCGCACCAGTGTTTCAATGTGGGTATATTAAGGGCCGACAGCCTTTTGACCCATGATATAACCACCATTGAATCACCATATATCATCTTTATGGGCAGTCCCATCTGAATGACAGTTCTGAGCAGGGACCAAAGAGCCAGCAGTTCTGCTCTAGTGTTGGATCCAATACCACAGCCCATAGAGAAACAATAGTAGTGGGTTTCACTTATATAGATCACAAACCCAACACCCCCCAACTTCCTTTGTGCTGCACCATCAAAATACCCTACAGGATAGACATGAAGTGGCTGAGGACCAATCATCCTGATCTTATTTTTGCATGGAGGAACAGNCCATCCAATAATAATTAAATTCATCCAACAAGTTTGATCAAACATCCTTTTACTTACATGAAACTTTATAATGGAACTATATTTCCATTATAGATTGGAAACATGATTTATGCAAATAATTTCCGTACAATTAAATGACCGTGATGTTTATCAATAAATTAAAAAGAACAATAATGAGGGTAGCGCTATCCAAATTACTCCTCTTACCATTTTGTTTTCAAATTATTTTATTTTATTATTATAATCATTTTTACTTCCTATATTGTTTAATATATTTTTATAACAATAAGTGAAGATATCATGATTTAAATTACTTCTCTTTTACCATTTTGTTTTCAAATAATTTTATTTTATTATTATAAACATTTTCATTTGATATATTTATGTATATAACCTTGTATCCTGATATGAAATTAGGTTTTATGTTTTATTTTATTTTTTTTCTTCTTTTTAAATTAAGATGGCAGTCTTTTCTAGCCCTGGTCTTGGATATTAATTTTAAATATATAGGTAAATAAAACTAAAATGTCAATGCAATTTTATTTATCTATTTATAAAAATCTTTTTTCCTTATTTTCTATTTAAAAATAAATAAAAAATTACACACATCAAGTAACACAATTTTAGTGTTCTATATTTTTTTGTTATGATTATGACTTTATGTAAGAAAAAATGGCGGTTCTAGCTTTGAGCATTAAGCTAATGGTTGCCTTGTTGTTTGTCCCATTTATCAAGGTGAAAGTTTTGACTGAAGCTTCCAATCAGTAGCCTTAGCTAGACTTTGCACAACACTAGACACATATTTCTCTAACTTGGGATTCCTATGATAAATGATGTAATTCCCCTATATAAGTTTTTATATTTGAGATAAATAAATTATGTTTATTATGAGTGGTAGATGTCTTAACATGTTAGAGAGTCGACTCATGCAATAGAGAGTCGTATATGTGCACACAATGTAGAGCATGAGGGCTCGATATGATCTACTAGATGTAAGGTTAGGATTCAACCCTATTACATAAGAATGGAGACACTGTACTCGATAACTTATAGAAATTGAAATTGCACACAAGGATGTTATAATTCCTTTAAGTTCGTCCCACTCTTATAGTGGTTCAATTTGGAACATATGGTCATAGATTTCTACTATGTTTTCATTGACTCGACCTATGGTTTCAAACCTAGCATTTAAAGTTTTGCATGGAAAGTTCATTTTCATTTTATAGCATGAAATAATAATCTTAGTAAGCAAGCTTCTACTCCACTTGAAGGTAGTTAGCTAAAGTGGAAGGGTGTGGGATCATTCCATATATGTTACATATACTATTCTTATATTTGGATATTGTAATGTGGGTAATACAAAAGCAAGCCTTAAGCTTCACAAGGATATGGAACATAAGTGTCTCTTTTTCAATGATGGTTATAATGCAATTATTTGTGGATTTCGTTGTGAATGTGACTCAATTGGGGCAAGAATGATTTTTTGGGACAAGGGTTGGGAGGGTTTAGTCCACAATCTTTATAGTTATAACAGTGTTATTGATGAATTTTAATTGGGAGAAACTTCATGTCATTAAATTTTTTTATTAGTGAATCTACAATTATCTTTTAGTCGGATAACTTAGTATTTTTAGTTCCTATAGATCTTTATATCTTCTACAATATCATTTTCAAGTGTCTTAGGCATAAGAGGGTAGTGTTCCATTTCGAGCTTGATTTGAATGGCTAGGATTTAACAAGTTTTGTAGAGCTATCATTATTGTGTATTCAAACATTGGAGCTCCTTGCAAAAGTAGTCGTGCTGGAGGAGGAGGTTGTTTGTCTTGAGGATCAAATTGGACATTTAGGAAAATGTTTGTTTTAAGAGGCTATTTATATCTCATTATCCAACAAACAAATAAAACCCATTGAAAATGATGAACAATCTATAGCAAAGAAACTATAGTTCCTTAGGTCTCCTTCACAAAGTCACCATTTTGTCCAAGAAATTCAAGGAAACCGAGAGTTTTTTGTTGGAGGTTTTCTTCCCTTTATAAATGAATCCCCCCTGATGTGGCTTCCCAAACAGAAAGTGCACATAGAAGGAAAGCATCATTAATCTCTGGTTTTGAGGCACATGGCCTTCATTTTGTAACTAATCTTTTCAAACATTCTCCTCACAAGGGGGTTGCAGAGGAGGCCTCAAAACTATCACGGGGGGTGCAAAAGAGTTTGGGGTCCTCAGATCTTAGACATGGAAAAGAGAATGGGATCTATAAATCCTCATTCTTTGCGTTGATTGTCAAAACCAGGGAATGCACCTCAAAATTGGTCTCCAAAGGTCAACAAGGATCCCAAGAGGAAGATACACCATACTTTTAAAGTATACCACCATATACCAGTGTTACAACATTATGTAACATCACATGCAATATTTGATCTAAGCACTGTAAATGTTGGCCTGTAACAAACTAGACATAGAGAAAACACAAAAAGGTAAAATGGAAACAATGAGAGATGTTTTAGAATTTCACTGAAGTTGCTAGCTCCTCTTGTCTATCTTTCTACATAAACTTCTAACATTCTCCATCTTCTCTACTAATTGATCCTTATTTTCATTCTCGTTTTCACTGAGCCCTTCACCTGCCTCGTCAAGACCTGCTTTGGTGTTTTTGAGATCTTTCTTATCCATCTTCCCCCTTGTATTTTCATATGCTAATATTCTTGGATAATCCACCAAATGAGGAGCATGCAAACCTCATGGATTTGAGGTTGAGATAAATCAGAATTTGGAACTAGTAGAAATATATTTTACTTTTCTCCATAGTGTGAGTTTAGAGTAAGTACCCGCTTCAAATAAGGTAATGACCTTTTCTCGGCTTTTATTATTATATATATAAATCATGTTCATAAGAGATTAAGAAGAAGAAATGTTTTGTGTCAATGTTCAGAGCTGGTCATCCTGCCACATACCACAACAAAATTTATTATTGCTCTATTAAAGCTACAAAGTAAAGAGCTCCACTAGTAGTTGCAGAGCTAAGTTGCATGGATATGGATATGATATCTGAAATGGATATGACAATATTTTAAATCAATATATGCATATGGCTAGGATATGTCAAATACACACATGTAAGAAACTAGGGGACATAAATCTTTCAGAATAATATTCACAGATCTAGAAAATACGGAAATAAAGCCAAAAATAGTTTTTTCATTAATAGAAGCCCAAGCCCTCCATTTATAACTTGATTTGCAAGCACTTAGAGTGTTAGCTACTGTTTGTTAAAATTCTTTTAATGTGTTCTTTTTTGTTTTAGTGACTGAAACTTCGGTTGAATCGATAGATGCACTCTCCAAAACAGCTGAAATGCTAGTTGAAATGATCAATACAAGTTACAACATCTCAAAAAACTGAAATGCCACTGAAATGTTTGTCTTTAGAGGACTTTTATGCAAGAAAACATCTCTGAAATGTGGAAATACATTTCTAGCATGTCAGGGTGAATTTTCTGGTAATGTAGCCACATGGTATTTTGAAATTTGTACACTCCACCAAATATACCGTTGGCAATATAAAATATTATATTGTTGCTTGGAAAATACTTCATCTTACACTCATCAATTGCTAATGTCTGGAGCTCATAGTTAGGTGCCAATGTTGTTCTGAAACTAATTGCTCCAAATGCAGTGCATCTTCATAAATAGTTGGCATGAACCGTTAATGAATGGTGGGATTAATTAAGATTAGTTGAAAGAAATGCTTGGTTAAGCATGGATGCATGTGGCACAACTCTAACTGTGCATAGACTTAATTATTATTACTATTGAGGGTTCTTAGCTCCAGATTCTTGTTGTATTGGAATGTTTCAGTGTTGTTTGTGTGATTTCCTGTGTATAAGATTTCTACACTAGATCGTAGTTTGTGTTTGGGAGAAATTCCTTTGGTTTTTTATAGTTCATAGTAGATTTCAGAACATATTTTATTATTTTGGTATGCTATGCTTAGCTGATCAATGGCATGGTGGCGGTCAACATTTGTTGATTTACAACAATACTACCTGGATCTGTTTTTTTAGTAAAGCCAAAGTGCTCCCCTTAAAAGGGGTCTTCTCTTGATGGGGTCACATATTACCTGGCTATGTTTTGTGGATTAAATCCCAAGTGTTCCCCTTAAACAAAAATTTATGCCTTGATGGGCTCTTGTAAGAAACATACAACCTTTACTATATAATGCTCAAGTGGCTTCGTTTTGTGGATTAAATCCCAAGTGTTCCCCTTAAACAAAAAGTTATGCCTTAATGGGCTCTTGTTGCTAAGAAACATACAACCTTTTCTATGTAATGCTCAAGTGACATTGAATGTTTTACTTGAGATTGTTTGACATCACCATATGAGTTTTATAATCTTTCCTCGTTTTGAGTTCTATGTGTTGGTTTTTCAGGGTCATTGATTGCTGAAATCTAGATTTTCCCTGGGTAATTTTGTGGTCTTCTATTCTAGAAATGTAGTGTAATGCCAGTTAAAATGATGATGGGGAGTTATTTATTTTCATTGGATCAGGGATGGGTTGCGTCTTGTTTTGCATAAATATTGAAGCTTTTAGTGTTTTTTTTAATAGTAAGAAGTTGAAATTGTACTCACATCACTGTTTAAGGTAAGGTGTGAGAGGATTAAAAAAAAGTGCATCATCCCTCATGTTGAGGTCATTCCTCGTATATACATTGAAAGTAGATTATCCAAAAGGGAGATAATGTTGATCATATATATTTTTTTTAAATGGAAGTCTTTTAAGAGATGTTGTTTCAAATCTTTTATTTTCCTTCGTATGGGTGTCATATACATTTAGTGGAGAATGGGTGGATCAATGCAAGAAGGATGCTAACCTCAAAGGAAGGACTCTTCGATCACATACTATACCTATGTATTCTGCTACAAAAAGGAATATTACTTTAAAAATCCGGGCCTCAACCATAGTTTTAGCCATTATGAACCAAAAAAAGAAAAGAAGAAGAACAAAACCAGTTGTAGGTCATCATTATGCAAAATAAAAAGAATTGTTTCTTATTCAAAGTCTATATATATATGAAAGTGTATATGATTTGTCCTTGTTTTTGTAGCTTTCTCCTCCTCGTAACATGGAATATTATATGTGATTTGTGCTTGCTATGACTTTTTCTTTATCATGAATTCTCACAAAAATAAAATAAAAAAAGAAGGATATAAATTATATATATATATATAGAGAGAGAGAGAGAGAGAGAGAGAGACAGAGCTAGGTTAGGTATAATGAGGTAGTGGAAGAGGCCCTTGATGCTATACAAGTGGATACCTCAGCCTTTGGGGAAACAAGGAAGCCTTCAAACAACCATCTCTTACCAGGAGAAAATAATGATATTGTAATTTTTAACTCATCAATTGGAAATTTTATTATACATCAATGTTAACAATTCTCTCTCCAAACCACAACCACAACCACAAATTTAAGATAGATAAAAAAAACATAAAATTTAAACAATAATATAAACAATTTTTAGATTTTCAATTATATATATATATATATATATAACATTTAATGAAATAACATTTAAATTAATTATAATAAGCTACTTCGATCTATTACCAAACCATACCACATTCCAAAATCATTAATATCCTTTTTTTTTAATCCATATCTATGACATCTCATTTTTTCTATGATATGCACCTCGGGTGGAGACATAAAAGACTAATGCTTTAGCATTCTTGAAAGCATATACGAAGAAAAAACGTTGTCAACCTTTTCATCTCCATGAACTTTTTGGATACATGGGCCCTAACTAATATACTATTTACCTTGTCACCAAACAAGGGATACACATTTTTCCAAAAACAAAATTAATCCATATATATGACATCTCACTTTTTCTATGATATGCACCTTAGGTGGAGATATAAAAGACCAATGATTTAGCAATATTGAAAGCGTATACGAGGAAAAAATGTTGTCAACCTTTTCATCTCCATGAAATTTTTGGATACATCTGTCGCTTTTTGGAAAAATGTGTATCCCTTGTTTGGCGACATGGGAAATAGTATATTAGTTAGGGGCCATAACGTAGTGTCTCAAACTATTTAAGAACATGTACAAATGATTTTTCAAGCACATTGTGGATCCCACTAAGTGGGTATTCCATTATCATCAATTAGGGTGTGTGGGTTGTCTACTTTCTAAATAGTTAATTGGCCGAACTTCTATGAGGAATTAAAAGATTATATGCAAGATGTTGAGCATCCAAGAAAAAGACCATATCTTGGATGTTGATTGTTGAGGCTCTACACAACGTTATGGTGGTTATGGTGGTCCATTGTTGATTTGATGGAAAAATGCTATGTCTTATTGGTTTTAAAAAAAGAATCATAGGGTAAAGTTATAAGTCTTATTTGTTTTAGAAAAAAGAATCATGGGGTAGTATATATAATATTAAATTTGATTACTCATTATAAATTAATATTGTTTTAAATATTCAATATTACTATATTTTCTTGAGTTTTGTTTCCTCCTGTAGAAACAGAAATTATAAGTTATCATTTGAAAATGATCAATAGTGCTTTATAGGATTCGATGACGCTTTGGTTACTTATTATTCTGAGTTGAAACATATCCATGTAGACCATTCACTTTTCCACATCTATTCAACAAGTTAAATCAACAATTTATTCTTTCGATCGAGTCCCAATTTACTTCATCATATTGAAAATTCTAGTGGAATGATTAGTTTCAACTTTGTACCTTTAATGTGAGATTTTTTAGAATGATTTTTATTTTTATTAGGTTTGCTACACTTTGCATTTAAATATATTTGTTTACTTTCAAAAAATCACACTTGCTATACAATTTTGGGTAGGTCAATGAGCATACTTTGAATATATTTGAAGTTTTATGTTGCTTACAGTGCTGCCTAATGCTACAACTTTCTATAAATTTAGAATCTTGCACTTTCTTAAGGTACAATGCTAGATACACAACAACCAGATTTTATTTTTCGTTTTCAATGTTTTTTACCCTTTAACAACCACCTTGTCGACGTATTATTGCACCTTCTTAGGGCAATTGCTAGTTTTAAAATTTAACTTAAGTATTTATATGACAATTTATTTGTATGTATAAAATAAGTATATGATTAAAATTAGTAATATTGGATGAATATGAAAATTGTATTTTTTTAAATTAAAAATTTAAAAATCATATTTCAAAATAAAAAAATAAGTATATATATAGAAGAGAGTTTGGGTGGAGGTTAGCCTCAATGTTGGATAGAAAAATGAGCTACCCACCACAAGAGGTAGCCAAAATCAAGTTTATACAAAGACTAGGTTCACCTTAGATTCTCCATAAATAACCCTATATCTGAGGGCCCTCACCTCTACCCCTCCCATAAACTTTGGAACCCATAACCTACTGAAAATTAAACCTCACAAAAACCATGATAAAAACTAAACCCCATACAAATCATATAAACTACACTTATAAATTCCAACAAACCATCATTTTTTAATTTTTTTTAATGATAGAAATTGATAATGATTTTTTGTTTACCATCTTTAACGTTACACACCTTCCACTTGGACGCGACCAGACAGTTGGCACAGCTTATGATGGATAAATCGGGTAAGGATAATTCTATACCAAAATCTTTGACGGAGGTAAATTCGCTGCCATGTTATTTGCTGGGCCAGTGGGCCCTCTCCATTGCTGGAACAGCGTGTAAAACGTGATCATATTCTGGCATTTTCCACGACTTTACTTCAAAACAGTAATTAGTTTGCAGTGCAATCAATCGCCTTCCGTGGGCAAAGGTGGAGGGGTTCTCTTTACCCGTCATGAGGTTTTCCGACGAGATTTGCCACGAGGGCGGACGTTGCCGGAATCGCTGGTAACCACTTCGGATTTCATTCTCTCTTCGCTACCGCCAATCTGACATTATTTCAGTTTGTGTTATCCATTCGTATTTTATGTCAACCCATAGCAATAAATGTTACAAATTGCTCAGATAAGGGCAAAATTGTTGCAGAATATCCTCGAGGAGTTCAAAAGTATGAGTTCGTGACTCCATTTCACGGTTTGTCTTCCTTGTTCTGGATTGCTGGATGGTTGCATCTTCCCACATGTACATGTTCTCCATGTCGTGTTGGACGAGGAACAGGGCCAGTGGCCACAGGTCTGACAGAGGAAGAGCCATCACCAAGCTTGTTTATTGTTTCAAGAACAGACGTGCAGCCCCACATTAGGGGAGTTTTGAGGTAAAAAATGGGTCTCAAAACAAAAATTGTACCATTAAAATTCACGTTATAAGAATCAATATGATTCAAGATGATGATGTCAACCATAAGGGTAAAATTTGTTAAAAAAAATGGAGGAAAAAATAAAAAATAAAATACTATTTTTTCTTATCGTATTTTTGGCATATCTCCTTATCGGTTCACCCAAATTTCGAGTTTGCGGACTCGTTAGATGCGGAATTTAATCTCGCATCCAACCCATACCCACACTCCATACTTTTTAGGTACCATGCCATCTAAAAATGAAAATTTCAATAAAAATGAAAATTTTTCAATAAAAAAACGTATTTTAATATTAAAATACGTTTTTTTTATTGAAATTTCCATTTTTGGGTGTTGTGGGTACTTAAAAAGTATGCAGTGTGAGTATGGATTGGATGCGGAATTAAATTATGCATCAAATGAGACCCCAAACTTGAAATTTGGGCGAATCGATAAGGAGATATGTCAAAAATATGATAAGAAAAAGTAGTTTTTCTTTTTTTCGTCCAAATTTAGAATTTTTATTTTAATATTACAACTGTTATTTTATTATTTCTCCTATAAGGCTCATTTTAGACCTCAAAACTCCTCTAATGCAAACGATCTAATATGCCCTACAAAAACAATGGTAGCGTAAACCATCTTTAGCAATGAAGCTCCAGGAAACCCTCACATTGTGTTTCTTCAAGGTACACAGTTTTCTATATTCCATTCATGTATTGAAACAAAAAAAATTATATTGTCTGTTCTAACTGAATGATAGTAGGAAACTGGGGATAAATCATACATTTATGTAATCATTATTGCTTTTGGGTATCAACCATGGCTTCAAAACAAATATTGTGCATATCATTTTGAACAAAATCAGTGTTCAACAGATAGAAAACCTCTAATATGTCGATGGGTTCCTCAAAACCGCTTAAAACCCAGTTATCTAGCCCGGTTAGGAAGTCTCCAGACACCTAAAATTGGAGTCAAGGGCCATATGTATCATCCCTCAAGGTAAAATGGAGGAAGGATAGTAGAACGAATGATGTAATGGATAATGATGGAAGATGGAAGCTTTGCATTAAGGTAGTCAGAGAAGTACTTAAGGATCCTGGGCAAGGAATCCCTTTGAGATACGTGGAGAAGAGGAGGGAGAGCTTGTGTTTATCTTTTAAGGTGGTGACCTTCTTGAAGAAAAACCCTGGACTGTTCGATATCTACATGGATAGAATTAAACCTAAAACCCAGTATGTGAAATTTTTGTGGGCGAGTGATCATTTGGCTTGTTTCCTTAAAGAGGAAAAGAAAATTAAGGAAGAGAATGAATTTATGCTAGTAGACAAGCTTAATAAGGTATTGATGATGTCTCATGATAAGAGTATTAGTGTCGATAAGCTTCTCCATGTTTTCCAGATGATTTTTGTCGAGTTTAGTGCCCAAGTACACCAATATATTTTGTGTTGTTTCCACACCCAGTGATGATCCTTCTTACTTTGGAACTTGTCTCTCCAGATGCTTTTGTTCACTATATTCCATAGAAAGGGGAGCACATGAAGAGTCCCTAAAGAATGGTCGCCCTCCCAATCCTAATTTTGTGGTCCACCGACCGTCAGGGATGATGTTGAAGAAGGAAATTATGGAATGTACAATGATTTGGATGGAACGATCGTAGATACCACCTTATTTAGATGCCAGCCATCTAGATTCATCTTCAGCGGAAATGGAGAAGTGAACTGTAGTTGTTATACATGAAGTTTTTGTAACATACCTCAAATTTCAAATAGAAAAAAATTTCTATAACCATATATCTACAGACAATTTAAATAAAAACCTATCTGTTATGAGGAAATACAAACAAAAATAGAGAGTTTAAAGCATAACCCTGGTCATATGAAATGTTAATCATCTCCTTAACAAAACTTAGAAACCCTTTTCCCAATAGAATAGTTTTCCAAACCAAAAACTCAAAAATCTAAGTTACTTTTCTTTTGCAAGAACCGTTCCACAGTTTCGATTCCACGTTCTTCCTTCTCTTGCGGACCTCGGAAGTCGAAAACTCCATGAAATTATCACTTGGTCTTCCGGTTTTTCACCTTCCGCCTTCCGCTGTGGAATCCGAAAATCGAAACTCAATGAAATGACCACCTTGTTTTTATCTTTCCTCCTTCCGACTTCCTCCTTTCTGCCTTCCGTTGTGGACCTCAGAAGTTGGAAACTCCATAAAATGATCATTTGTTCTTTCGGCTTTCCCGCTTCCACCTTCCACTACGGAATCCAGAAAACGGAACTCAACGAAATTCCACCTTGTCTTTTGTCTTTCCTCCTTTCGACTTCTGTCTTTCCGCCTTTCGCTGCAAACCTCAGAAGTCGGAAACTCCATGAAATGATCACTTGGTCTTCCAACTTCCTCCTTCTGCTACAGAATCCGGAAGTCAGAAACCCAACATATTGATACCTTTATTTGACCACTTTCTGCCTTCTGCGTTCCACACAAGCTTTTCCGCATCGTTGATCCTTACGTAGTCCACCTTGATCGTCGATCTTGATTTGATGTAGGGATCGGAGTTCGGAAACTTTACGTTCCATAAATCTTTATTCTTTCCTTTTCGTGTTCTGCATTCCACAAATTTTTTCCACACCATTGATCTTTAAGGAATCAACCTTAACCGTCGATCTTGATCTGATGCGAAAATCGAGAATCATAACTCAACAGTCTTCCTTGACCTTCTTTTTTCCTGCTTTCCGCCTTCCGCTTTTTGCAAATTCTATAACCGTTGATCTCTTTTGCGGCTTAAATCCTAACCATTGATCTGATTTCTTTAATCCTAGCTGTTGATATTCCCTGTGGATGAAATCTCAACCATTGATCTTCCCTGTCGGATGAAATCTCAGCCGTTGATCTTCTCCTTTGCAAATTCCACCATGAAACCTCATCGACTTTCTATTGATCTTCCAGCGGATACAATCTCAATCGTTGATCTGATTTATTTTATGGATCAAGCTTAACTATGGATTCAATGGGTTTCTGGTTCTTTTATGGATCAAGCTTAACTCCCAGAGCAACCAAATTACTTGCTCCAAAACCCCCGAGCATGTTCATTGAACCACAAGAGCAAAATATCTCAATATGCCATCTCTTGCATTATACAAATGTTAATTCCCGTTCAATGCTAGCCCCCTGTTGCTCATGGACATACTATTATATAGTATTTTTCCTAAGACTTGGTCATTTATGAGCCTCTTCTGTTTAGCAACTCAAGTAGGAGTGTGGACCTGATTTTTGGGGATGATGCTTCCTACATCTTGAGTTCTCACTCAGTGGTTTTTGCCACTTGTGAGTTAGCAAACACTCTTTCAACACCGATATCCACTTTTGTTTCCCTTCAACATATTTTATTAAATATGAAATTTTTTATTACAAAATGTTTTAATCTTGACCTTCCTGTCAAAGAATAATAAAATAATAATCATAGTATTTCCATCATAATTAAAAATTATTAATTTAGGGGGTATTACATACACCTCCCCTTAAAATATAACACTGTCATCAGTGTTATAACTTTTTATTTTATTCATCCATGTCATCCTATTGGAATAATTCTGGATATGCCTCCTGCATATTACTTTCCAGCTCCCAAGTAGCTTCTTCTGGACTAAGATGCTTCCATTACACCTTTACCTGTCCGATGGTACGGTTCTGGAGTAAAAGTTATCTCCTAGCGAGAATGCGCTCTGGTCCCACTTGGAACTCTCCCTCTAATTCCACCTGGATTACATTCCAGTCAATCACATGAGAAACATCATGAACATATATTTTCAATATAGAAATGTGAAATACATTATGTACTTTAATACTGGGTGGTAGGTCTAACTGGTATGCAACCGACCCTACTTTAGCTAGAATTTAAAATGGCCCGCAATACCTGGGTGTCAGTTTCTTATACTTGCCCAATCTCAAGGTACTTTTCTTGGGTTTTACCTTTATGTATACATTAACACCCACCTAGAACTCTCTAGGAGTTCTTTTTAAGTCAGCATATATTTTGTTCCTGTCCTGAGCAGCCTTCAAATTTTGTTGTACCTGTTTCACGGTTAGTTTCATATCTTCTAATAAATCTAGTCCTAACATCAATCTATCAACATGGATGCTCCATGAGATTGGAGTATTACACTTACGCCCATATAAAATTTCAAATGGACTCATACCTGCAGAAACTTGGAAATTATTGTTATAAGAAAATTCAACTAAGTGTAGGTAGTGTTCCCACTTACCTTGTTTGTCCATAACATACATTATTAGTATGTCATCTAGAAACTTGTTTACCCTGTCAGTCTTCCCATTCGTTTGGGGATGATATGCAATATTGAAATTTAACTGGGTACCCAAGCCTTTAAATAAGGTTTTCCAGAAGTTACCTATAAACTTCGCGTCTCTATCCAAGACTATTACTTTCAGTATTCCATGTAACCTAAATATTTATTTCATGAATATGTATGCAATATCAACAGCTTTGTAGGAAGATTTGACAGGTATAAAATGAGTCACTTTGCTTAGTTTGTCAACCACAACCATGATGGAATCATGTTGTCTAAAATTCTTGGGCAATCCAATGATAAAATCCATATTGATGGTCTCTCACTTCCATTCTGGAATGGGTAGTGTCTACAACAATCCTGCGGGATATTGATGCTCTGCTTGAACTTGCTAACATTCTAGGCAGTGAGCTAAGTATTCATCCACTATTCATCCACTTCTTTTTTCATGTTTGGCCAAAAGAATTCATTTTTTTATCATGGTAATCATTTTCTGATACCCCGGATGCCTCGAGTATGGTATTTTATGTAGTTCATCCATGACCGTCGATTTAATTTCTCTTATGTTAGGTATATACAACCTATTTTTATACAACAATAGTCCTTGTTGTTTTAGGCTAAAGTCCCTTTTTACTTGTTCTTGTTCATTTTTAGTAGTATTTTCTTTTAAACTCTGATATTCCCCATCAAAATTTCCAGTACTTAAAATCTGACCTCCCAGATCAGATTCCTAGTTGCTCCTTGCACACAGTAAATTCACATGTTGACTTAAAGCATCTACTACTTTATTTGATTTTCCCTTTATATGCTTTATTTCAAAGTCATACTTGCTTAGAAAGGATAGGCATTTGGCTTGTCTTGCATTCAAATTTTGTTGATCAAATAAATATTTAAGGCTTATGTTTCTTGACATAAGTAAAAACTTTCTCCCAATTAACTTAACGTCGCCACACTTTTAAGGCGTGAATTACAGAAGCAAGTTCTAAATCATGTGTCGCATAATTCTTCTCATAATATTTTAGTTTTATGGATCCATAAGCTACAACATAATTGTCTTGTAGTAAAACTCTACCTAACCCTTCATTGCAAGCATCGGTACATACGACGAAATTCTTGAATGGATCAACAATTTTTAAGATCGGGGCGGTGGTTAATAGGTGTTTTAATTTTTTAAAACTTTTCTCACACTTTTTAATCCACTCAAACTTTTTTCCTTTCTTCTGTAAGGAAGTTATGGGGTAGGAAATCTTAGAAAAGCCTTCTATGAACTTCCTGTAGTATCCAATGATTCCCATAAATGATCTCATGTCAGATACATTTTTAGGAACCGACCATTCCATGATGGATTTTACCTTATCTGGGTCAACTGAGATTCCATCCTTGGACACTACGTGTCTGAGGTATTGAATCTCATTTTTGAAAAAGTCACACTTACTGAACTTTGCATAAAGTTTTTGTTCTTTTAATACTTGCATAACTATTTTAAGATGTTCTTCGTGATCTTGTTCATTTTTAGAGTATATTAATATGTTGTCAATGAAGACAACCACAAATTTATCCAGATAGTTACTTAAGATGTTGTTCATTAAACACATAAACGCAACATGTGCATTTGTCAACCCAAAGGGAATTACAACAAACTCATAGTGACCGTAACAGGTCCTAAATGTTGTTTTAAAAATATCTTCATCCTTTATTCGCACTTGATGATAAATCGAACTTAAATCTATCCTTGAAAAGACAGTTTCTCCGCAGAAGATCAAACAGATCATCTATCCGAGGAAGTGGGTATTGGTTTTTAATAGTCATTTTATTTTGTTGCCTATAATCTATACATAATCTTAGCGTATCGTCTTTCTTTTTCACAAAAAATACCGATGCTCCCCAGAGAGACACAGTTGGTCGAATGTATTTTTTATCGATTAGTTCTTGTAATTGTGATTTTAGTTCTGTGAGTTTGATTATGTTCATTCGATATGTAGCTTTCGATGCCGGTACTTCTCCAGGTATAAAATCGATTGTGAAGTCTATATCCATTTTTGGAGGAAGTCCAGGGACTTTTTACAGAAAGATATCTTCGAACTCCTTTAAAACAGGTATGTCTTCTAGTTTAGGCTTCATATCATTTTCTTTATAATTCATTAGATATACTACGAATACTTTACATCATTTTCTTACTGATCTCTTCATTTGCAGAGCATATATTTTTCTGATGGTTACCTTCCTAGGAATTCCTTTCACTTTTATATTATTTCCATTATTATCAATACATGTAAATGTTTTATCAAAATAGTTTAGAAAAACTTTATGCTCGTCAAGCCAATCCATTCCTATCAACAAATCATAAGATCCTAAAGGCAATATATTTACATTCACATGTGCAAGAAAATCATTAAACATTATCTTACAATTTCTAACAATCTTATCTAACAATACATTATCATTAAACCTTTCTTTTTATACCTGTGGCTAACTGTACTAGCCACGAATTATCAAACTTTTCAGGTACCAAATTGCATAAATCAACTACTCTATGTGAAATATAACTCAGGCTTGCGCCGGGATCAATTAAGATAGATATAGGTTGATTATTTATCATAACTTCAATTTCAACCATGGAAGTCTGGTGGTATGCTTGCCAATTCTCCAATGCAGCACAAATTATGGGTCGCTCCTGGCCATATCCCCAACTGTAACTGCTTCCTGAATAAAATGGACATTAAACTTATGCCTCCTTGCCGGACAATCTTTAAAGAAGTGTTTCTCCCCACACTCCCAACATTTTAAGGGTTTTTTTTGTGCTGGATTTTTATTAGGAACAATTGAGGGTACTGCAGAGTCTTGAGGTTTAAAAGCTTTGTAATTATTACCCTGATACCCTCTGTGATTATTTTCCATGTTTTTATGGAACTTATTTTGTTTTCTCTTAGAATCAAAATTATTTGTTCTTTGCTTTTTCCAAGCTGCTATACTTTCTCTTTTATTATTGTTTTGGTCATAACAGAAGTTGGCCTTCCTCATCGCTTCCTATAGTGTCTTTGGATTGTCATATTCAATCTGTTCTTTGAACATGAGGGGCAGGAAGCTAAGGAACCATTGTATCTTGGGCTTCTCATCAATTATGTAGGGGACATAGCGAAGTAAGCTTAAGAACTTACTACAGAGTTCTTTCATTGTCATAGACCCTAACCTTAGTTCATAAAACTCCTTGGCTTTTTCTTCATAATATTGTTCAGATAAATATTTTCTTTTAAACAACTTCTTAAAAGTTTTCCAGGTTGCATACCTTTCTTTTATACCCTTAACTTTCTTTATATCTTGCCACCATATATCTGCCTTTCCGGTCATATTATAAATGGCCATTTTTGCTTTCAACTCATCTGAGTAATTATATATTTGGAAGTACTTTTTCATACCGAAAAACCAAGCCTCTAGATCCATGCCCTTCTCAATTTCCCCATTAAACATGGGTGGTTTAATTTTCTTGAACTCCCTAGATATTTCTTCATAGGGTCTGTACTTTTTTTTCTTTTCATTTTTGTCATTGCTTTCTCTTGACTCTTGAGTTTTTCTATGGTGTTTAACTGACTCTTCACTTGAAATGTCAGATTTATGGCTGGAAAATTCCGGCTTCCTACCCTTACGTTTATTATATGGGACAGTTTTAGGCAGTTCCTGTTCAAAATCCTTTTTTTAATCTTTTTTTTCATTATGGATTTTTGCTAACAAGATAGTGTTCAGTTCTTCTTTAGCCTTCAGAATTCACCCATTATCTTCCTTAACCTTTCTTAATTCAGATCTTAGTTCTTTCACAGTCCTTTTTAATTCATATTTATTGTCCTAATTTTCATTTAGATCTACCCAGAACTCTCCATCCCTTAGATTAACCTCTTCATTTAAAGGTTGTTCTGGGTGACATTCCTCTTCTGCAGACAATTTAAATAAAAACCTATCTGTTATGAGGAATTATAAACAAAAATAGAGAGTTTAAAGCATAACCATGGTCATATGAAATGTTCATCATCTCCTTAACAAAACTTAGAAACCCTTTTCCCAATAGAATAGTTTTCCAAACAAAAAACTCAAAAATCTAAGTTACTATTTGTTTTGCAAGAACCATTCCATAGTTTTGATTCCACGTTTCGCCTTCTGCTGCGGACCTTGGAAGTCGGAAACTCCATGAAATGATCACTTGGTCTTCTAACTTTCTGCCTTCCGCCTTCCGCTGCGAAACCCATAAATTAGAACTCAACGAAAAACACCACCTTGTCTTTTGTCTTTCCTCCTTCCAACTTCTGGCTTTCCGCCTTCCGTTGCGGACCTCGGAAGTCGAAAACTCCATGAAACGATCACTTGGTCTTCCGGGTTTCCGCCTTCTAACTTTCGCGTTCCGCCTTCTGCTACAAAATCTGGAAGTTGGAAACCCAACATATCGATACCTTCATTTGGCCACTTTCCACGTTTCGCGTTTCGCACAAGCTTTTCCGCACCGTTGATCCTTGTGGAGTCCAACTTGACCGTCGATCTTGATTTGATGTGGGGATCGAACTTCAGAAAATTTACATTCCGTAAATATTTATTATTGCCTTTCTGTGTTCCACATTACACAAATGCTTTCCGCACTGTTGATCTTTGCGGAATCAACCTTGACCGTCGATCTTGATTTGATGCTGAAATCAGGAATTGAAACTCAACGTTCTATCTTGTCCTTTTTTTTCCTGCTTTCTGCCTTCCACCTTCCACAAATTCTATAAACCGTTGATCTCTTTTGCGACTTTAATCCTGACTGTTGATCTGATTTATTTTATGCTTTCACAATGAAACCTTCGCGACTATTATCGGTCATTGATCTTCCCTGCGGATGAATTCTCGGCCGTTAATATTCTCCTTTGCAGATTCCACCATGAAACCTCTGCGACTTTTATCTGTCGCTGATATTCTTGCGGATACAATCTTGACCGTTGATCTGATTTCTTTTATGGATCAAGCTCAGCTGTGGATTCGATGGGTTTCTGGTTGATTTGGGGGTTAAAATCACTGTAAGTTAATTAGATCTGGAAACTACCTTAGTGTTTATAGCCATACCTTGATTCTGTTGATTGAACATGATTTGGTAACACTTAACCAACTGTGCTAAGTTACTTAAGATATTTGTAGGTTTTGAATATGGTTCCTCTATGTAAAATAGTTTTCAACCACAATATTGAATAACTATGATCTAAGCTATAAAAAACCATTATAGTTTCAACTTAGAATTCAAAAGAAGAGTTAAGGAAGAATTACGGAAATTGACACATTCCGGCAAAACATAGTAGGATATTTGATCAGTTACAACAATAGAGGATTCAATTTATTAGACACATATACCTCAATTCCAAATCATTCAAAAACTGATTCCGAAACCATTAGAAGATTTACCACGGTCAGAACTAGGTAATTTTACTCATTACATTAATAACATTATATAGATCTAAAATACTTCAGAGAAACAAGGATGTTTGTTCTACAAAAATGCATAAACAATACTGTCAGGAAATATAACTGCAATTTACATTTCACATATACATCCTACTGCATCTAACTTATTCATAAGAAACAAAGTATGAACCTGGAACCAACGCTTGGAAAACAAAATTGGAGAAGCTGTTCCTTCCAACCAACTCCCAGAGAAGCCAAATTACTTGCTCCAGAACCCCCGAACCTGTTGGTTGAACCACAAGAGAAAAATATCTCAATGTGTCATCCCTTGTATTATACAGATGTTAATCCCCGTCCAATGCTATCCCCCCTGCTGCTCATGGACATACTATTAAATAGTATTTTTCTTAGGACTTGGTCATTTATTATCCTCCTACTCTTTACCAACTTAACTAGGAGTGCATACTTGATTTTTGGGGTTGGTGCCTCCTGCATATTGATTTCTCACACAGTGGTCTTTGCCACTTGTTATTTTCCTCTTGTGGGTCAGCAAACACTCTTTCAACAACTATATCCACTTGTGTTCCCCTTCAACATATTTTATTAAATAAGAAATGTTTTATTCAAAGAATAATAAAATAATAATCAAAGTATTTTCTAGCAGAATTAAACATTATGAATTTAGGGGGTATTAGAGTTCTTCCTCTTAGAGTGCTTAAGAGAATGGAAGTTCCAATCTTGGGGAAATTCTGTGATGACTTCAGATTCCCAAATGCATTTCCAAAAATATTTATGAGGCACCCAGGGATGTTTTATTTGTCCTTGAAAGGTGGGGTCAAAATGACAATTTTGCAAGAAGTGTATTATAATGAAAAATTGATTGATAAAGATCCACTTGTTTCTATAAAAGAGAAATTATGATAGCTTCTAAAAGAAGGGTAGGAGGAGTAGATCAAGAAAGAACATATGAGAAGAGCAACAATTCCTTAGGAGATGAAACTAGAAGGCATAAGGAACAGACAAACTGGTATTTAAATAAAGAATTAGAATGTTATCGATGATAATAATGCAAGGGATGAGTGCTCCTTGTTGAAGAAGGGTCTAAAGGGTTGGTTGAGGAGGAAACAGATGAAAAAACTAGCAATGCTCAAGGAGATGCAATTGGCAGCCATAAGGAACAGAGACATTGACACTGTAATTAGGTATGACAATGACATTGATGATAATGCAATGGGTGAGAGATCCTCATCTGAAGAATAGCATATAGTTTTCTAGCGATGATATTAGCAATACATTCCCAGATCAGAGTTATATAGAGGGCACATTGATTGATGACCTTATAAAAAATTCTAAAAGAATATTAATGACTGTCTTTTCTTTTGAAAGAAAACTTATATTAACAGTGGCGTTGACACCTTCAAGAGAGGAAACCATAGGAAAATACTATTCTTGTAAAGGATTGGCAATATTACAAAGGCGTAACTTTATGCTTCATTCTCATCTTATCAGTATCATTGTTTCCAAGATACGCAAATTTGGCATGCTTATTATGCAAAGTAAAGTTTAATTATTGTGTTATTAACAATGTACTACTCTTCCTCCATATCATGATCAATCTGGTTATAGATGTAATGGAATCTATACTCATTTCTCATGGAATTCCTTTGATGTCATTGAAAAAATTGTTCTAATATTCATATTTTGGTTGGTTCAATGATTGTTACAGTTACATCACTTCAGGTGTTATATCTCGACAAATTTTCAGTATAATTCAAAATTTGTTTCCTGAACTCATTTTTTCAACCAATCTTTGTACATCATCCAATGCCATGGTATTGATTTATTTATTCTTTATTCACACAAAGTGGAAGGCATGGTCATAAACAAGGACCTTCATCCATGGCAGAAGAATGTAACATTTTTCAAAGTTTTTTTAAGTATTTCCACAGGGATGCAACATTTTTCAGAGTGCCAAATCTTTCACTCTTATAGGATGAGTTGGTACCTTTACGTATACTACCATACCCGTAGAAGTATTTATGATAAAATTGTGAGAAATATTTATGACTTATTTGATCAATAATATGTATGGCTTTAACACATGAATTGAGGGAAAATAAATTCCATTTTCAAGTCAACAAACCTATACTTCAAATAATCTTTTTAGGCAATCTACCTTATTATTTTAAGTTCAAGATATTTGATTTTCTATTTTTACAATTATCTAAGAAATCATGTTATTTCCATCCCCGTGAATGTTGGCTGAACCATGCTCCATGAACTTGGGATTGAAGATCACATGAATGCTGGCCACAAATTACTTTGTTAGCCAAAATAGTATTCGTTAGATAATTTTGGCTTACTTCACAAGTACGTCGGATGTCATCGTGGAGCCTACCTCAAATAATTGGAAACACAATTCTTAGAGGGTTCCTGATAGAAAACACGACTGATAAAAAAATCTTAACCAAGTCCAGATACAAGAACAAGCAAGTTTTGAGCAGATGTCCTATAGATGATCAAGCAGCAATATATATTGTTGATCCAGATGGATATAGGTGGGGACCCACCTATTCCACTGGCTAAAATAGTTTCTCATGTTGACAATTTTCTTGTAATTTTCTACGGTTTTTCGGGTCCTAAACTTTCGGGGCTATTTTGAGGACCTAAACGACATTTTTTGGAGATTTGGGGGCCAAATGGTTGCCAGTTGAAAGTTGTAAAGCTCGTATAGACCTTCCAACGGGCTATGGAGCACCCCCAATGGAGATCGTATGCAAAATTTAAGACACCGAGAAGTTGATTGTTCAACTAACCACCTTGGGGCCATAAACTTCATGACGATTAATCTCCTAGGGTTAGGTTTAGGGTTTTCTTCCTCTCCAAGGATTTAAGATAAAAGGACCTTTGGAATCCTTTTGTATTCAGCTTGTCACAAGTGAGCATAGCCGCCACATCTCTTATCAGAGATACAACTACCACCCTTCTAGCTACTTTTGTTTTACAGTTTATTCTGTTTCATTCATTTAATAGAATTTGAGTTTACTGTATCACTGTGTTTATCACCATACATATATGTGAATTTGAATATATTTATGCTCTTTCACTTAGTTCTCACATAAATCTGTATCACTGGTATCAGAGCTTTCTTCTCTTGTGGTTTCTCAGTCCATGTCCCCGACGAGATCTGAATATCGACAGTTGGGTCTCGAACTAGTTGAGCTTGGGGAAAATACCTCTCGTTGTCCCAAGTAGCCTCACATGGAGGGAAAGGAAATGAGAGATGAAGGAGTAGGAGATCCTATTAAAATGTTGCTCGAGGAAGCTCTCATATGACAAAGGAACAAGATGATGGATAACTTTGCCCATATCCTTCTAAGAATGTTGATCATAACAGATGCACCTTCAACGAGTAGCCGTTTCAGGGATGAGACTCCCTTCAAGGTACAAAGTCAACTTTGACATCCCCTTATTTGAAGGAAATATATATGCAAATGCTTTCGAAAAATGGTTAATCTTGTTAGAGGGTTACTTCTTTGTTCAAAATTTTTCGACAACAAAAGAAGCACCTTCGTGCTCCTTTAGTCCCTCGCCCATGTCAAAGATTGGTGGGATGGGTACCGCTAGAGGAATGCAAAGGATGAATCTAAGATATTCAAAATAGAACCCAATTGGGAATATTTTTTCGATGTCGTCAAAGAGGAATTCTACCCAGTCGAAAACTATGATGATCGATACACCTGGTGGATGACATTGCGCTAGGAAAGAGACCAAACAGTGTCGGAGTATGCTAATATATTTCATACCCTATGCTCAAAGATGGGTATTAGAGACTGTGAATGACACTTGGTTTTAAAATACCGCAGTAGTATGCACAGGTACATTCAGTTGGAGATGGATTTCCTGGACATATCCTCACTAGGATCAACTTACCGATGCACCATCAAAATCGAGCAAAATTTTAAGCAAAAGAATAAGCGGGACTCATTTTGGGTCTGCAAATCAACAACAAAAGCTAGGAAAAAGTGGCTCTAACTCACAACCTAAAGGGCAGATCAAGGATGGCCAAAGTCCCAACAACCAGTCCAAGCCACAAACAAAGAAGGGTAACAGGAAATCGAAGAAGGACACTGACAAGTGGTGCGAGTTCCATAAAATCCCATGGCACAACAATGATGAATGCTGCTCAAAGCAGTCATTGTTGGATTAGACAAAATCCTCGGATCCAAAATCTGAATTAGACACTAATGTAGAGAAAGAAAGGGGTAATCATATCATTGATGCATAACCTAGTTCCACCTTATCAACCGCAAAGATCCAGCTAGAAGAGTCAGAGGAGCTAGAGGAAGTGGAGTGCCTCTTCCACTCACAACTATGGGTCCAGGGGACTCCACTGTATTTCATTGTCGACAATGGTAGTCAGAAGAACCTCATCTTGGTTGAGGTCTTCAAAAGATTGAAGCTTCCAACAGTTCCATGTCCCCAACCCTATAATATTGGTTAGCTGAGCCATGGATGAGACATCCGTGTCAGTCAATAGTTTCTCCTCTCCTATGGCATCAAACCCTTCAAAGATGAGGTAATGTGTGGTGTTTCCCCACTTGAAGTTTGGGATGTTATTTTAGGAAACCATATATGTGGAAACTCCATGTCATGCATGAGTCTAGACCTTGTAGTGTCATTATTACTTTGGGAAAGAAACTCTACAGGATACCAGAGACACTTCCTGCTACTGCAACGTCTCTCATCGCAATGAAGCAATGTAGGAAGGTAATCTCCCAGATAGGGAAATTTGTAATCTTCATGGTTCACTATGAGAGGGAACAAAATATCATGACAAAATCCACCACCTCCACACAGAATTCCTCTACGCAGCAGAAACAAGTGGACAATATCGTGGAAGCATACAAATACATATTCACCACATCTTTTGGGGTTCTAGTACATTTTTAGGTCAAGCATTCCATTGATTTGATCCCTGGTGTGCCTTTACCTAATGGGCCAGTCTACAGGCGTTCCCTCATGGAGAAAAAATAAATCAAACGCCAGATTCAAGAGTTAATCCAAAAGGGGCACATTCGACCCATTTCCTCACCCTGTGGGAGCCCAATTGTGTTGGTACAAAAGAAAGATGGGACATGGCGACTTTGTATTGAATGTCGAGCTCTAAACAAGATCACAGTACAGAATTGGTATCCCATTCCCCGGATCGATCAACTCCTCGATCAACTCAAGGGGGCCAATTATTTCAGCAATATTGACCTGAATTACGGCTATCATCAAGTGCCAATTGAGCAGACCGATTTCTGGAAGTCTCCCTTCAAACATCAGAAAGGCCTTTTTGAGCGGTTGGTCATGCGTTTTGGCTTGACTAATGCTCCAAAAACCTTCATGAGGATGATGGATGACATTCTACGGCCATTCACTGATTCCTTTGTGGCTTTATATCTAGATGATATCCTCATCTACAGTAGAACATGGGTAGAACATCTCCAGCATATCCACCAGGTCCTCAACACCCTGCAACAACATAAATTATATGCCAATCTAGAGAAGTGCTCATTTGGCATGGAAAGGGTTCAATATCAAGGATACATTGTGGACTGACATGGTTTTCATGTATATACAACCAAGATCCAAGCCATTCACGATTGGCCGATCCCGACGACTCTCACAGAGGTTCGTAGCTTCCTAGGCATTACAAACATTTATCACATATTTGTGTTGGGCTTCTCTAATATTGCTTGGTCCATTGGCAAGGTGACCAAAGGGGGATATAAGGCCAAGTTCATATGGTCTAATCCACAATAACATGCATTTGAGGAGCTGAAGCAACGCTTATGTTCAACGCCCATCCTTACCTTACCAGATCTACAACAACCCTTTGAGATCGAGACATATGCTTCTGACTACATTGTTGGTGTGGTCCTCACTCAACATGGCCATCCAGTGGCATATCATAGTGAGAAACTTTCAGATATAGTATGAAATTACCCCACCTATGACAAGGAAATGTAATCCATTGTCCAGTCCTACCGCTAATGGAAGCATTACATCCTTGGAAAAGAAACAATCATCCACACTGATCATAAGCCCTTGCAGTTCATGCAAACCCAAGAAAAGTTACAGAATGACCGCCACCAAAAGTGGTCCACTTACTTGCAATAGATCCACCTGAACATTAAATATAAGAAGGGTAGCACCAATTGAGTTGATGATTACCTCAATCGACCTCCAGTGCAGAATTAACCACGAAGCTCAACTCTTGCAGCCACAAGACCTTTGGGTGGCCTCAACTATATGACAATGATCCTGAGTTCACTCCTATATATCTATCATTGTGTGTTGGTACACCAGTGGCATAATTTCATATTCAGGAAGGATTGTTATGCCACATGGGCCATCTCTGTGTTCCTTCAAGCGAGCTTGTGAATATGATTTGGGAAGCACATTACAGTCGAGTGGCAGGGCACTTTAGTATTGAGAAGACAGTGGTAGTTTTGCAGAAGTATTTTTATTGTCCCAAACTATGATAAGACATTGGTCGATATATGAGATCCTGCATTGCCTACACCATCGCAAAACCAACCGTTAAAAATCAAGGGTTGTACACCCCCCTTCCCACTTCAAATGGGTCATGGGAATCCATATCCATGGATTACATGTCAGGACTACCTTCAACTAAGCATGGTAATGGATGTGTGTTTATGGTTGTGGATTGGTTCTCTAATATGGCCATTCTAATAGCTTGTAAGAAGAGCATCTCTGTTGAATCCACTGCTAAGATATTCTTCGAGCATGTTTGGGTTCATTTTGGGCTGCCACAAAATATCATTTCAAATTGGGACAACATGTTTCTGAGCACTTTCTGGTATAGTATATGGTCATTTATGGATACCAAGCTCACCAAATTGACTACCTTCCACCCCCAGACTGATGGAAAAACATAGGCAGTCAACCGAATGATTGTGCATATTTTGATAATGTACAATTCTAAACATCCCCGTATTAGAATTTGAATGCCATTTAGATCTTCAAGCAGATAGTTCTAATAATGTTTGAAGCAAATGAATGGAGAGTGAAGATACAAAATGAACAAAAAAACCACACAGGAAACATACGAGTATTGCTCAGGAATTTATAGTATCATTCACAATAATAATATCCAGTGTTACAATAGTTTACATAGGAAAGAATTCGAATGCATGGGGTATGAATTCGAATCCTCCAAGTGGATATGACTGTATCTAACTGAATCTCTAAATCAAGGTCTCCTAATCAATATTGGAGTCCAAATAGACAACTCCATGATGACCAATAACTCCAACAACCAGTGACAACTAGTTAACTCAGTGCAACTGAGTGTGGTAGGTAGGAAAAGCGCTCCTCCCCATGCAACCATGCATTATCCATGCATTGGTAGCGCTAGCTTAACTGTTTGTGAAGTAATTGAATGTAACTGGGGGCTAACTAAGACTAACTAGTACTAACACCAACTAACTAAAGTAGGTTGGTGTCGGGACTCCCAATGGCTCCTAAAATGTATGGATTGGTCTAGGAGGCGCCCAAACTGATGGATGCACATGCAGTAAGTGGAATTTAACCTCTAGCAGTGTTCCCCACACTCCAGTGATTGGTACATGGGCTCCATTGGGCCAAGTGGACCCAATTGTACTAGTGGACCCAATTAATTAATTAAGGTTCCTAAGTTAGGCAATAATTAATCTAATAGACATTTGACCAAGGGAGGATTAATAATCATAACACCCCCCCTGAATCCTAACTTGGAAAACTATGGGCCTTGGTAACAAGACCACAGGTCACCCAAATACAATCTAGAAGATAATAAAAAATGATGCTTAATACAACTGAGGAAACTGGGGAAAATCTGTTCCCCCCCCTCCCCCCTCCAAAAAAAAAACAGGAAAATAGCAATCTACAAGCTATCTTTAGAAGAAAGAAGCTTCCTCCTTAGAAAAATAACTTGAGTAACACTACTACAAAAAATTGCATCTCTATGTAGAAATATGGTCCATTAGTGGACCTCTCAATGTACTTCTGAACTGATGACTCTGTTTGTTTCTACTTGATGGTGAAGGTAGGGAATGATCAAATCTTTCCTTCTGTGGGCGATGTAGCTAATCATTCGCCATCATCAAGTAGCACCGACCTGGAACTTTGTTGCACCAATATGTAGAGAGCGAATCTGTGAGGGATAGTGCAACATGCTCATTCTGATATTGGGACCTTGTTCTTCTTCTTTCTTTTGGAACTCCAGCACCACTTCCACTTGCAACAAGAATATTTTGAGCCCATATGGGCTTAGGATTTTGATTAGGAATGGGTACTAGGTCTGGATCTAGAATCTCTTGAGATTCAATCTCAATAATAGGATCACACTGTATGTGATTTTATTCATCTGAATCTGAAACCTGTAGCACATCATCATCATCAAAAATAGGTGGAGAAATAGTTAATCCTTCCTGTGCTACTGGAGGAGTATCATGCAGCCGATCTTCTTCGAACTGGACACTTCTTTCAATGAATCATCTTCTGGTAGAAACCTCCATTAGTTTGTAAGTTTTTGCATCTTTTGCATATCCCAGCAGAATGCATTCGCTACTTTGGGGTTGGAAGGCCTTCCTCTTGTCAAGTGGTATTCTGGCCCAAGATTTGGAACCAAAAACTCTCAGATGTGAGACATTTGGAACCCATGCAATGCTTTGAATGGTGTGACCCCAACCACTAACTTGTGGGGCACCCTATTCTCCAAATATGAAGCATAGTTTATTGCTTCAGCCCAAAGAGAAGGAGGTAGATGATTGGCATGGAGAAGGCATGTTGCCATCTCTTTCAGTGATCTGTTCTTCCTTTCAGACACACCATTTTGCTGTGGTTTGTAGAACTGAGTGTTCCATTTGAATACCCTCTGATTCATAGAAATTATAGAAATATCTTTTGACATATTCTACTCCTCCATCGGATCTTATTGACTTGATCTTCTTATTGAAACTGTTCTCAACCATAGCTTTAAAACCTTTAAAATTCTCAAAAAATTCTGATTTTTGTTTCATGAAGTAGATCCAGCAGTACCTAGAACAATCATCAATAAAGGTTAGGAAATACCTGCAACCATTAATGGATTTTTTGGGAATAGGTCTAGCTACATCAATGTGTATCAAATCAAGTGTAGAGACATCTCTATGTGCCTTCCCAACATCATACTTCTTTTCTTGATGCTTACCTACCAAGAACCCAACACATACTCCATCGAAAGTTTGGATGGAGGGAAAACCTTCAACCATGTTATCATTGTGGAGCTGCTTCAGATATTTGAAATTGAGATGGCCAAATCTCTCATGCCAAATTTTGCTGGTGTTAGCATGAGACAATAAAGCTGTAGGAGGAGAAACATGTAAGGAATGTGAAAAATCATAAGCTTTGGTAGAGTGATTTGCAATACCTTTTACTACAAGCTTTACAGTGGTTTTTTCTATGATCTCAACTGATTCTGAATCGAATGTGACCCTCTTGGGAGAGACTGTATGTACTATGAGTCATCTGGTAAACATATAACATGTTAGCAGCAAGGGAGGGCACATATAAGACATTCTTGAACTCACCATGATTCGCTCTGATTGAGCCCCTTCCTTTTGCTGGAATATGGGAATCATCTCCCATGTGAATGTTAGGTCCCTTTGATAGTGAAAGAGTAGAGAAGGATTATTTGGAGGCAACCATGTGGTTAGAGGCTCCAGAATCTATAATGTATGCTAAGGATGGAGAGAGAGTTGCTTTCAAAGCATGACACCTTTCGATATCTTTTGTCGGTGCTTCTTCATCAGGATTCTTTGCTCTTGGAGAAGCAATGTTATGCTGCTTGAGAAGAGATGACATTTCATCAATTTCTTTCCTCATACAATGATCTTCAAGATGGTACCCCTTTTCACAATAAGGACATAAATTCTTTTCAAATTTCTTCTTCTTAGAGCTGGAGGTCCCTTTGGAAGCTTGCTGATTTTGTTTAGGGTTCGAATGAGATGCCTTTTTCTCCTTCTTTGATTTCCCCTTTTCAGGTGCTTTGGAAGAGTCAGAAACTAGAAGAGCTTTATCTTTGGATGTCTTCATGACTCCCATTCTCATCAATTTGTCTTGCTCTTTGATTAAGGACTCGGAAAAAGAATCTAATGAAGAAACCTTCCAATCAGGAAAGCTTTCCCAATTGGAATGAAATATGGAAACAAACACATAATACTCAAGGCCTAGTTTGCCAAGTATGGAAAGGAAATTTTGCTCATCCTTACGCTCTATTCCACACTTTTTGCACTGGAGTACTAGAGACATGAATTTGGTGAAGAATTGCTCAATATTATCGAAACTGCTGGGATGTAGAGATACCAACGCATTCTCTAGAATGTGTCTCCGAAGCTCATCATGTTTATTAAAAAAGCTATCAAGCTTCTCCTAGGATTCTCTGGGATTCCTAAATCCTTCTAAATGGAAGAGTATATCTCTTGAAATATAAGTACATAAGTACCTGAATGCTTCATCACAACGGTTTAGGAAATTGTTTCGCTCTACCAGCTGACGAGGCTCAGCCTCCCATCCATGTATGATCTTGTGGTAACCATGCTTACGCAAGGCCAACTGCATATCAATCCTCCAATCAAGGTAATTGGAAGTTGTGAGGATTCGTGGTTCAGGAGTTTGAGAACTCATAATTGCTTCAGCTGGAAGACTGCAAATACTTCTCACAAGATACGTAGCACCTGTCAATTTCACTGCATTAACACACTAAAAAATATGAACTATTAGAATCATGCTTTTCCTCTCGGCATGAACATTTTTTTAGTGTCCTTCACGCCCTCTCTGCTGCTCTGAATAAATCCAGAGCTAGAAAATTTTCATAGGGGACTTCTGTGGAAACCCAGTTGCTTCTAATGTTCGATGGGGAGAAACAAGCATGAAACCTACCTGAGAAGGATCTGATACCATATTAGAATTTGAATTCCATTTAGATATTCAAGCATATAGTTCTAATAATGTTTGCAGGAAATGAATGGAGAATGAAGATACAAACTGAACAAAACAAACCACACAGGAAACATATAAGTATTGCTTAGGAATTTACAGTATCATTCATAATAATAATATCCAGTGTTACAATAATTTACATAGGAAAGAATTCGAATGCATGGGGTATGAATTCGAATCCTCCAAGTGGATATGACTGTATCTAACTGAATCTCTAACTCAAGGTCTCCCAATCAATATTGAAGTCCAAATAGGAAACTCCCTGATGACCAATAACTCCAACAACTAGTGACAACTAGTTAACTTAGTGCAACTGAGTGTGGTAGGTAGGAAAAGCACTCCTCCCCATGAAACCATGCATTATCCATGAAACCATGCATTGGTAGCGCTAGCTTAAATGTTTGTGAAGTAACTGAATGTAACTGGGGGCTAACTAGGACCAACTAGTACTAACACCAACTAATTGAAGTAGGTTGGTGTCGGGACTCCCAGTGGCTCCTAAAATGTAGGGATTGGTCTAGGAGGCACCCAAACTGATGCATGCACATGCAGTGAGTGGAAGTTAACCTCTAGCAGTGTTCCCCACACTCCAGTGACTGGTACATGGGCCCCATTGGGCCAAGTGGACCCAATTGTACTAGTGGACCCAATTAATTAATTAAGGTTCCTAAGTTAGGCAATAATTAATCTAATAGAAATTTGACCAAGGGAGGATTAATAATCCTAACACCCCGCACATGGGATGAGAGCCTTCCATATGTTCAACATAGCTATAAATGAGCTCTGCATAGCTTTACTAGTCACAAAACCTTTCAGGCATGCTTGGGTTTCCAACCATTGTCCCCGATTGATGTAGCTCTGCCCCTTGCATCCACATAGGAAGAATATTCACATGCTCAGGCTAAGGTTAATAAGGCCATCGAATTTGTTGAATGAGTCCATCACATCCGCCAACAGTTCCATGACATTTTGGAGAATTCCAATACTAAATACAAGCAACGACATGAACATCATCGGGTTCCACACAAGTTCCAGGTTGGGGATAAGGTTTGGTTGCATTTACATAAAGAGAGGGTCACAGGAACCCATCGCAAGCTTCGTCCACTTCGATATGGGCCATACACCATCACCAAGACAGTTGGTGATAATGCTTTTGAATTAAGCATTCCTCCATTCCTTGCCCTGCACCCAATATTCAATGTGGAGCTCCTTCGACCATATTTTGCACCACTGTTGGACACCTCAGAAGTGGAAGAACAATTGACACCTACAGAGCTTAATCTCGACTGCATGGAATAAGCAAACATTGATGAGATCATGGACACTTAGGTTAAGGGTAACTGCTAGCATAATATCCAACGATATTGAGTTGTCAAAGTAGGGAAGCTCCTCCACCAAGGCAAGTGGCTCACCAAGATTCAAGTTCAGCAAGAGTTTCCCCATTTGATGGGGGAACTCAATGCAATGGATACCATTTATTCCTAAGTGGGGAGGAATGATCCATATGGGTATAGGTGGCCACCCACCTATTCCACTGGCTCAAAACAATTTCTCATGTTGACAATTTTCTTGTAATTTTCTACAGTTTTTTGGGTCCTAGACTTTCGGGGCCGTTTTGAGGACTTAAACGAAGTTTTTTGGCGATTCGGGCAAGGGGGAGGGGGGTGTGAATGGTTTCCATATACATTCTTTTGGCCCAAGTTGAAAGTTGTAAAGTTCAGATAGAACTTTCCAACGGGATATCGAGCGCCCCAAAGGGAGATCGTATGCAAACGTTAAGACCCCAAGAAGTTGACTATTCAGCTAACCACCTTGGGGTCATAAACTTCGTGAGGATTCATATCCTAGGGTTAGGTTTAGGGTTTTATGCCTCTCCAAGGATTTATGATAAAAGGCTCGTCGGCCTCCTTTTGTATTCAGCTTGTCACGAGTGAGTATAGCCGCCACATCTCTTCTCAGAGATACAACTACCACCATTCTAGCTGCTTGTGTTTTAAAATCTGTCCTATTTCATTCATTTAATAGAATCTGAGTTCACTGTATCACTATTTTTATCACCATATATATTTTTACATTTGAATATATATATGCTCTTTCATTTCGTTCTAACATAAATCCGGATCAATTGTTCCCCAAACTTCACAGTAAATTCAGAACTATCAAAGATGATTTATGTTCCAACTATGTCTGTAGATGTTGCATGTGCACAAATATCTCACTTCTATATCATCTATTTGGTAGTTTCCTTGGATCCACTTTTGAGAAAAAAATTACTCTAGATCATCTCTTTTCTATTTTCTACTTCTAACTGGGATGCTTAAGCTACTTCCTTGAGTATTTATAAAATATTGTAATTTTCCAGGCTTATTGACTTTCTTTTTTCCATATCAAACATGAATATAATTTCTTTCTTTCTTTTAACATATAGAGAGTGGTTGAAGACTCCCCCCTTAGGAGTAGCACTGATAGATAAAAGACCAATCATTGTCAATGCAAAAATCCATATCTTGTTTGGTTTGACCATTGGATAGGTAAGTGGAATCATTAGTAACTTGAATGATCTAACCATTGTTGAGTTTATTTATATTGCTTGAATGATCTCTAATTTTTTTTATCTCTACTTTATGCATACTACATAGAGCTTAATCGACGACATTTGTTGCTATTAGAACTTAGTCTAGAAAGTAAGGAATAATTGGTTTTATTTTTCGCTTATCTTTTCGTTATTGTGGAAAAACGCAATGTAATCCCATAACTGTTCTTTCTATTATTAACAGAGCGATGAACTTTAATTATCTAAATGCACTAGAATTTTGGTTAATCGGATTACATAAAATTTTGGTTTTCTTAGTTATGTTGTTGCTCCTAAGAGGGAAATTTTTTAGAATTTGGAGAGTGGCGCGAGTATTATTTAGCAAATATCTCCAATTATGAATGTATGTCTCTCATTCTCTTTTCATGTGCATGCATTTAGGTTTAGGAGTGCGTACCTTTAGCAAAGTACATTCTTATATACAATATATTTTTATGAGTCATACATAATTGTGCTTGATGTAATCAGAAAACTGAATGCATATGATAATTTATACTGCCTTATGTTGGAATTTGGTAGCTATGAATTTTAAAGGCCATTTGAACTTGATGCCACCCTCTTTACAACCTCATAAATTATTCTCCCCTTTAGATTTCTCCCCAAACGTGCTGACAAGATTTGGAGGGGAATTCCTTGGTAGGATAGCAGTACAATCGAGTTGGAATTTCTCTGTGACAATGAGGAAAATTAAAAGGGAGTTCCTCATAACCATGGAGATAATGTTGCTTGCCACCATTCTGTCTCAAACTTTGTCATTGACTTGGTTTTATTCATGTGATTGATAATGGCAGATGCTTTGATTTATGGATAAAATGAGTTACGATTAGGGCCCAAGTAGCAGAAGCTTCTCATTACCTAGTGGGAGGACAACATGTGAATCATTTCAATACTCTGAAATAGTTTTAGTTTATTTTGTTGAACGATAGGGTCATGAAACTCATAGTAGCAACCATGAAAGGAAATCACAAAGTCAAGTTTCAAATGAGATAATTTTAGATTCCTTGATGCGGTTTGAAATTTATGTAAGGGAAAGATATGAGATGCTAGCTTAGTAACAGACAATGCTCAAGCATAAAGTGCTAAGCTCCCTACACCATCTAGATTATGCAGGTAGAAGCTTGGACACAAATTACTACTAGAAGGCTGATGAAGCAATCAAGAGACGGGTCATCCATGGCATGGGAACTTTGGTGGAATATGTTTTGGCCCACCAGCCACCTATGTACATCAAGGAGGAACCAGGTCCAACTTAGTTGGATCAATCTACCACTAGGGAGTAATAGCTTCACATGTATCATTGTTGTAATCTCATGGATCACAAAGGGTTACCAATAATACACATTAAAAGAATACATACATATCAAAGACAAGAGACAAGAACATAGATGTAGAATAATAGATTATATTATATTAAGAGGGTCCATACAAACACAGAATTGAACCGAGTTCTCATCTGGCTCAACAGCTAATATATATGATTTACAAACAGTTACATATAACTACCTGTCAGTTCGATCAACCGACATGACCTTATGTGGCCGAACTAATCTCTAATTAGTCGGCTGATCGACTTAGTTGGCTTACCATCTAGCTCCTCCAACATCTCCCCCACGAACAAAATTGTTCTTCGTCCCGAAGAAACAACGGAGGTACTAAAAAATTATTTGACTGTCTAAAGTAGTTATTTCTTTGTTTGTCTTTTATGGGCTATGAATTTGGATGGTTGGCCGTTTCTGTATACAGACTTCAACAATTGCTTATGCGGTAACGACTAGTTGATGTTGGAATTCTGTCCAATTTTGCAGTACTTTCTGGATGTCGATGGTTAATGTTGTAATACTTGATAACGTCGACATCTTCTCTTGAATAGAAAGGTCTACTATCCTTTCCATGTAGGGACCCATAAATTGGTCTTTCTCTTCTGCTGTCTCCAGAAGCCTTTTCATCTGTGGACACATGGTGTCTAATTTGTCCAAGCTCGGGAGTGCTTTCTATACCCACTGGTGTGCTTGTCTCTCGAGCCTCTACATTTTGTCTATCTCGAGCACGATTTGATATTGGATAGTGCTTCTCAATGCTTCTTCCGTGCTCTTTCTCTTCTCCAGTGCTTGAATTTGTTGTTGAATCTGTCGGGTCTGCTGGAATACTTGCCCGTAATAAGTAGACCAGTCTCATAGTACCCCCTCTATTATGAAAGACTCCTCTATGTGATCTTGAAGTAGTTTGTAAGCTTCTAAGAAAGCTATGTGCTGCTGCATCAGTAGTTTAGTTGTTTCTTCTTTTTGTTTTTCTCTTGTATTTTTCATCTATACATGTAGGGACTACACCATGCTTTCAAACAGCTGATAGGCCTTTTCAAGTCGCTTGTCAGTGTTGGTCTCCATTGGTCTTGGTATCACAAATTGTGCTAGGTTTCTACATTTTACCAGGAACTTGACTTGTTCCTTCTCAATGTCGTCGAGCTCCTTTCATCTAATCTGGCTTCTTTTTTTTGCTTCGATGGCCAAGGTTTCCAAGAGTTGTCCCAACTCTCCGTCCTTCAGCTTTGTTGTGTCGACTGCGGTGGTCGACCCAAGTTGGCTAATGTGGACCATTGCTGCTTGTGTTTCTTTTTGGTGGTCTTTCTTCTTTTTGTCTCTTTTCCTCTTATGTTTATGTTGTTCTACTTGCTGCTGTACTTGTGCATCTATAAGAGTTATACTTCCCTGTGGTTGATTTTCTGGCAGTGGATTAACTGGTTGCTGGTCTACAATGGTCAGTGAAACTTCTGGTTGGGTCTCTTTGGGGAGTTCTGTGGCTAGGTGTGTATCTGGTGGATTTTGTGCAGAGGGTTCAGATACAGACGTTTCTGGTACTGATGGTTCAAGTAAGGGTGGTTTAGGTGCAGATGGTTCGGTTGTAGGTTCTGGTTTGGGAGGTGGTGGTGGTGATGGTGAATGGTCGGGTGTGATTGGTGTGGTAGGGATGTGGTCAGGTGTCGGGTCCTCAATTTGTGGGTGTGAACCCTCCGGGATGTCGAAGAACAGGTCATCGATTTCTTAGTTGATTTCTTCCATTTTCTCTTCTTCCCCATATCTTGCTGGTTCATTGGCTGGTGGAGGGGGTGTGATGTCAGTTAGGGTGAAGGATGAGGTTCGACTTGTGACAACTTGAGTTGTCTTATTGCGGTTTCTCACAAATTTTGATTTCAAAATTCCCATAGACCTCGGCTTCTGGGGTATTTGGCCAGGTTGTGGAGGAACGAGTTGTCTTGATCCACCGGATTTGAACAGAGGACACTTGGTGGTGATATTCTAGATAGAGGTAAGCAGCTTAGGTAGTTTTTTAATGTATGCCTAGAAATATCTATCTTGGCCAAACCTCTCCTTTAAGGTTTCCGACATAGAATTTTTGCATATGTCAATTGGGCTTATGGAGGGTAGCTTTGGAATTTCTTCCTGTGTGATCTGGGTCGGAGATGGGGGTGGAGGTGTAGATACTAAGTTGACAATATTTTCGGCCATTGAGGTGTTTGTACTTTTTTCCTTTTTCGGTCGACCTTACCGTGCTCCTGCTTCGACAAATATTTGGAACTACATCTCGACCGAAACTTTGTTTTCTATGGCGTCTTCTATAATGTCGACAACGGTAGCTAACAGTTCCTCTTCATCCTCTAATTCTGATAGGATCAGCTTGCGTTTCCCCTTTCCTTTTGTCTCAGTTACTTTCTTTCTTCCTACTACTATTTCCTTTGCTATCTTCTTGACTTTTTCTTTGGTTATGTCATACTTAGGATTGTCGGACTCAATATCTCCCAATTCTTCTCCTCCCTCCTGTTGTTGAGCTAGGTTGACACTTTTCTCAGCTGGATTGGCTACCTGCTATTCTGTCTTTGTACTTTCCCTTTGGGCTATTGGTAGTATGATTGTGATTTGAATTCGGTTGGTGTCCTCTGCTGGTGTTTCCCCCGACACAAAGGTGCTGATCTGTAGTTGGAGTTCATAATATTCTTCCTTTTCTTGATCTATTAATGGTTCTTCTATTGCTAGGGTTACTTCCTTGGCTTTTTTTGGTATCGACAGTTTTGTGCCAGACTGTTGAGCTAGTTCACGGAAGATCTCTTCAACTGTTGGATAGTAGTCGAGAGTCTTTGCTTTTGCCTTTGCACCCTGCATATACCAAACCACAGTATGGTCAAGCTCCAGTTGGTTGTGTGCATTTTTCGGTAGACTTCGTCGGATGTTCTGGGGCACCCTCCATCTGGTCGTCTGAAGTTTCAGCTATTGGAACCAGTTTTCCAATAGTACTTTTCCATTTTCCAATTCCTTCAGTGTTCAAGTCTGGGCAAATGGTTTGAACCTCCACATATGGAATTTTGTGGGTTCTTGGAACTGCTTGTCCTTGACTGGGCACAAGTAGTACATTGCTATCCATATTATCAGGGACGGGAACCTTATAATCCCTCTCGAACCCTGGCATTTCTCACAGATGCCTTTGAGCATGTCGATGACATACTGAGCCCATCTGTATACTTTTCCTATGTCAGCTATCATATCTACTACCTCTAGGATATTAAGTTGTAGGTCGCTTCCTCGACCTATGGGTGTAAGCCCTGTTGCTATGATTTTGGCCACAATTTGTGGCATTCGAGCTTGTATCTGGCTGATCATTAGCCCTTTTGAATTCTTTCCTGATGGTGTTCCAGTTAATCGCTCCACCATCCCTTCTTTTATGCCAACTGGTACTGGGTCACCTTGGTTGGATAGACCAGTTAGTTTATATATGACTTCGCCAAATATCTCGACTGGCCTGTCGAAGTAGAATCTCCCGTTGTGGTATCAGCTTATAATGAATTTTACTGCCATTTCTTTAGTTCCTCCAAAAGTTGCCATGAACGGTGTGTTAATGTAGTTCATGATAGAGCTGCAGTTTACCTTCTCTGCTGCTTGCGTTGGTTTCTTGTCGACATAGGCCCATTCCTTGATCTCGGACCATGTTTTCTCCCATGAGGTCTCTCAGAACTTGGCATTCTTTATGTTTCTTAACCTCCTCATTAATGGGGTTTCAACATATTGTAATTCCTTTGTCTTTGCTACAGCTCTGGTTTGTTTTGGTGCCATTTGTCAGTTCTCTGTTCGAATTTTCTTATAGGTTCTTGGTTATCAGTTTTCTGTTTGCTAAATTGCTCTCTTTGTTCAAAATACTGTAAATGATCCTTTTTTGGTCTGGTATTTATAGGTGGGGTGTTTGACGTTTATGTCAATGGGTTTATTAATGGAGGAAGTGATGGTCCAGCATGGTCACGTGAGTTTGCGTCAATGGTGATTTGATTTTGGCGCTCGTAGTCATGAAGGCATGATGTGACCTTCGGGGTCATTGGTCGATATCGATCATGTGAGCGGTCAATGGTGGTATGTCGATGGGTCTGGTGTCGGCTGTCAAAGCATTCATTTTTGTCATCCTGGGTTATAGATGTTAGTTCTATTTTGTTTATTTTTAGATTTTTATAGTTTTTGTCTTACCGTTATGGTCGTTATATGTTTTTTTTTTAGACTTGTTTTAATTTTTGTACCATTTTAGTCTGGCACCATTAACAAGTTTCCGAAATACTATGCCTTGTAACATTTTTAGTTGGACTGATCCATTGGCATGAATCTCTTCGACAATGTAGGGTCCCATCCATTCTGTATGTAGCTTTTTGGGTTTTCCTTTTACTCTACTGTTGTATAGTAGGGCAAGGTCCCCTACCGACATGTTTTTTTTTTTGATATTGCGATTGTGTCATGCCTTCTACTGTTGCTTTTGGATTTCTTGGTGTTGTAGAGCAATCAATCGGTGTTCTTCTAGTTTGCTTAATTGTATCAGTTTGTCCTTCCTTCCTTGTTCGACATCGACATGTAAAATTTCTGCTATGATAGGTGTTTGCTGTCGAAAATGTAGTGGAACAACTGCTTCTTATCCATAGACTAGTCAAAATGGTGTTTGATCTGTCGAACACTTGTATGTTGTTCTATAAGCCCATAGTACTATAGGTATCTTCTCGTCCCAATCATCTTTGTCGGTGTTACAGATTTTTGTTAGGCCTTTTGTTAATGTTTTGTTGAATTCCTCAATTTCTCCATTCGACTAAGGGTGATAAGTTGTACTACGTTGGTGGTCAATTTGGAACTGATCTGTTAGTGCTTTAATCGTTTTATTAATAGTGTGACCCTTGGTCACTGATTAGGGTTATTGGACATCCAAATCTAGCAATGATATTTTTATAGATAAATTTAGCAGCTATCTCACTAGAACATGTGTCGACTGGTTCTGCTTCTTCCCACTTGGTTACATACTCTACTGCAGTTATTATGTACCTTGCACCTGTTCTTTTTACTAGTATGGGGAATGGTCCTATGAAGTCAATGGACCAAATTTCAAATGTCAAACTTGGGTTTACTGATATCAAGGGAATTTTTGTAATAGGCAGAGGTTGACCTAGTCATTGACATCTGTCACATTGGATTACAAACTTTCAATAGTCTTTGTGAAGTGTCGGCCACCATAACCCTGATTGTTGGATTTTCTTGGCAGTTGTGTTTGCTTGAAAATGTCCTCCCGCCGGTCAATAGTGTGCTTCATACATGATATTATTTCTTTCATGTTCTAGTACACATCTTCTGAGGATGTCGTCCAAGCCCATTTTATATAATAATCCATTTATGAAGCTATACGGTGCAACTTTCATGGCTAAGATTTGTTTCTTCTTCATGATCATGCCCTCTGGTGCTTTTCCATCTTCTAAGAATTGAGCTATTTCCTCTAATTCTGCTGGGACTGCTTCTATTCGAAATAAATGTGCATCTGGTAGGTCGTCTTCGACTCCTGTCAGTTCCTCTCCTGTGTCGATTCATGATAAGTGGTTGAGTCCGACATTTAAATTTCTTAGTCTGATAATGACTTTGAATTCAAATTCTTGGAATATAAGTAGCCATCGAAAAATTCTCCCATGGTGTAAGGGTTTATTTACAAGGTATTTTAGTGCTTGGTGGTCGGTATAAAATATGAATGGATTGGCTAGTAGGCAATGTCGATACTTTTGTAGTGCAAAAACCATTCCTAATGCTTCTCTCTCTGTTGTCGAGTAGTTTCTTTCTGCTTTAATTTTCTGTTGTTGTAAACTATAGGGTAGTCCATTCCATCATCCCCTGGTTGAGTTAGGATTGCTCCTATTGCTAGGCCTGATGTGTCGATATGTACGTGGAATTTGGTCGACCAATTTGGAAATCTTAGAATGGGTGCTTCGACTGGCTTCTTTTTTAGTGTTTCGAATGATATGTTGCATTCCTTTGTCCATTCGAACTCCTGATCTTCTCTTAACAGTTCTTCCAGTGGATATGTCATATCTAAGTAGTATCTTATGAATTTCCTGTAATATCCTATATGACCAAGTAGTACCCTAACTTGTTTTGGGTTCACTGGTGGTTTGAAGTCGAGGATAATTTTTATTTTTGCAAATTCAACCTTGATGGCTTCTTTGCAGACAATGTATCCTAATAGTATCCCTATAGGGGACATAAATATGCATTTATTTATGTTTAGAGATAGCTGGATTTGTCGGCATCATTCCAACATGAGCCTTATCCATTTGCAGTGATCTTTCAGCATAGAGTATATTGTCCAATCATCAAAATACACTTCCATTGTTTTGTAAATATATTCTTGAAATGTTTTGACCACAATTCTCGAAAATACTGCAGGTGCATTTTTTAGTCCAAAAGGCATAACCATGTAAGCAAATGAGCCAAATTCACATACGAATGTTGTCTTTTTCTGATCTTCTTTGGCTATTGGTACCTATTTATAACCTGAGAATCCATCTGTAAACGAGTAGCATTCATGTCCTGCGACCTCATTTAATATTTCATTTGCATAAGGTGTTGAAAATGGGTTTGTTAATGTAACTTTATTTAAGTCTCTGAAATCGACACAGATCCTTAGATTGGTTGGATCATGTTTCTTTGGTTGAACAACCATTCGACTTGCCCATTCTGATTGGTCAATAGGGTAGATAATTCCCACTGCAAGCATATTATCAATTTCTTTCTTGACTATCTCTTTGTATTTATGAGCTAATTTATATGGTCTCTTCTTTACAGGTCAGACATCAAGTTTAATGTTGATATTCATTTCACCCATTTCATGGACTAGACGTTAGAGATCTTTGTAGTCTCTAGCGAATACATCCTGGAATTATTTTAGTAAGTTTACTATTTCTGTCATTTGTTCTTCACTCCAGTAGTCTCCAATTTTTGCCATTTTTGGTCGATCATCATTTGAGATGTCATATTCTTTAGTTTTTACTTTAGCATCTAACCCTTCTGGTGCTTTGGTTTCATTGATTGGTCAAATCCCTTCTTTAAATTGTGAAAATGTGGTAGGAAAATATGCTGTAGTCATTCGATCGGTGTCTTCGACTGTCTCAATTTTGAGTACTATGCGAATTGGTTTTGTTGTTTCTGAATGGTATGATTTTCATCGAAAGCTTTTCCATTCTAGATTTTCATTTTCCACTTATAGTCTTGTCAATTGTGGTGTTGTCTTGGTTTGTATGTTATTGTAGTTTATTGTCGGTTAGTCATGATTTAGGGTTTTGTTCCCGGTCAGTTGTATGAATTCCTTGATTTGTTTTGCAGTTTTGACTAACTTTTCATCTTGTGGTATAAAGCTGAAATCTTTGATAAAATTCTCTCTTAGTTCATGCCATAGGAATGTTTCACCCCGAGCTTCTTCCATTTTGTACCATTTGTTTGGTAAGTCGGATAGTGTCGATGGAAATAGGTGTGGCCATGTACGTTCAGCCTTATACCCAAGTATTTTCCATTCTTTTTCACATGTTCTTATGTGGTCTTCTGGATCCTGTCCTTGGGTGGATATAGGTATTTGAGCTTGATTAGTTAACTTTTTTCCTCCGAATATTTCTATAAAGTAGGTCGAAGCTGTTGTCCATGTCTGCAATGTTGATTCATGGGTATCCCACCATCTAGCAGCTTGTCTTGTAAAGGTTTCCACTAAGATTTGTAGTTGGCCATGTTCACCAATGTTTCTGAATACTTGTTCTATATGCATAATTGGTGATTCTCTTTCTTTGTATCTTGGGATTTGTGTGATATTAACATTTGCTGGTTTTAGGGTAGGATATTCCCTGGTTTTCTTTTCAAATATTTTTGGGATGATGGACACCAAGAAGCACGGTTGGGTTGGTTTCTTCTGCACTTTCGGAATGGTCCAGCAACCTCTTTCTTGTGTTTCGTAGTTCTCGACTTCCCAATCGTATAATTCTGCATCTAAATTATATCCTATTGAATCTTGATTTCCTAAGTGAAGTTCACCATAGACATTGGGTTCTGTGTAGTCATCATTGTTTTGTATTTGATATAATTGTCGGATGTCAACTTCTTCATCAATAGGTTCTATCCAAGGTTCTCCTTGGGGTGGATGGATAGGTACTATGGCTTTTTGTCCATTCCCTTTTAGTTTTATCCTTTCCTTGTCTAAGGATATCGATGCTTTAATTTTTATTCCCCAAGGTTGACCTACTAACGCCGGGAAGGAATTGGATCCTTCCTTAGGGTCAATAATTTCAAAGTCGACTATGGTCGATATTCCTTTTATGACCGTGTCGACATTTCTCCAAACTTTGATAGGTTCAATCAGACCTTGGTCGGATAATTTTAGGTATATTCCTGACTCGTATAGGCGAGGACTACCCAATTATTCCCAAGTGTTGCGAGTCATAATGTTTACTTGTGACCCGAAGTCGAGCACAACTTGTCGGACATGGTACCCTTCAATTTTTAGGTTGACAAGTGGGTTGGCATCACTTTAGTCCTTCTTGTTAGGATTACTAATCCTCCCTTGTCCAAATTTGGTCATATGTCTAAATCGGGAGTCATGTCTAAATCGGGAGTCCATCCAGTCTATTTATAGTCATTTACACCATTGGGTCCGCTTGACCTAATTGGGGCACATGTTTCAGTTACTAAAGTGTGGGGAACACTAATTGAGGCTCACTGCCACTGATTGCACTTGATTGCATCAATTTAGGAGCCTCCTAGACCAATCCCTACAATTTAGGAAGCCACTGGGAGTGCCGAAACCAACCAAGGTCAGTTCACTTTAGTTAATGACTAGTCAAGCTAAGATAGGAGTCGGTTACATTCAGTTCTAGTCCTCTACATTCAGTTAGCGCTAGGTTTACTTGACTGAACACATGTGGGGTGCATTTCTCACCTACCACAGTTAGTTAACCTTAGTCAACACTAAATGTAACACTTGAGTTGTGTTTAAGAGCTCCGATGAACTTCGGTTATGGTTTAGACAAGGTCAGTTAACTACTGAGTTCTCCGATAGTGATTTAGACAAGGTCTTGGTTACCTACAGTCAAGTAGAGTCTAATCAATTCGAACTTCCTCATGTGGATTCAAATTGCTTGTGGCTATTAAATCCATTGTACTTCATTGTAATTATCTAATTACTCTTTGATTAATGAAAAGCATTCACAGCTGCAAGCCATTTTTTGCACTGTTTCATTCTTCAATAACTGAGTAAATTGTGTGATCTATCATGTGAGTTGTGTGTTTGTCTACAGATCTATGTGCTCAATTTAATACTTCTGGTTTAGACTGCAAATGTTTTTTGTTTGTTTTTTTGTATTATTGTCATGTTTCATTTTATACAATAAGTCAATGAATTGAGACACCACTTTATCATTTTGTACTAAACGTATTAATTCTTTAAATGTGATTTGTAGATTATCATCATCTTCTTCTTGTTGAGCAAATTCTTTAAATATATTCGTTGCGTATTTATACAGTTGTTTTTGTTTAGCTGGGTTAGGATAATCATTCTTTTATTTTATTTTGCTTATACATGTATTATCGCTCCCAATTTTTGTCCCTTGTTGGGTTACTATATGTAGATTCTTTGTATTGATTATATCATGTTTTTGAACGCACGACAAGATATTAACATTTTTCTTTTTATTGATTTTATCAAGAATAGTAGGGCAATCCTCTAATGAGTGATCCCCAACTCCAAAGCTAGTACAGAATTTTAAATCGGTTCTGTCCTTGTATGGGTAGTCTGCATATCAATGACCTTCTTTGTAGCACGTGAAACATTGGATGGGCTGACATGGTCGGTTGTCGCGATTCCCAGATAATCGACCTCGACCTCCATATTCTCCACGTCGGTTGTTGAACCAACGCTCATATCGACGACCTTCGTACCTTTGATTATTCTATTCGTTTTGAGCATTGCTTCAGTGATTGTTATCGTTGTTCAAAATTAGAGAAGTAACTATAATGGTTGACTTTTATTCAAGGAATTTATTTTATCATGTTACCCTCTTGTTAAGTAATGTTGTTTAATTATTATTTGTTTTATGGTGATCCCATGTATATTTAACATGATCTTAAGGGTGGCTACAGAAGAAGGTTACCATCACTCTCGGAGGACAGTTTGGTGAAATACTTCAACATGTGTAAGCTTTTTATAAGTTAGAAACCCTTTTCTATCGAAAGGGTTAGAGATTTGCTTGAAGTGTGATTTTGGTCTTCAAGATGTATATTTATGCCTCATGTATGGAAATGTAATAATAGGTGTTTGGACATAAGGTGGATTTGGATAATATTAAATGATTCTAATTATTTGTATATTTTGGAATTGTTTAGACCATATGATAAACACGGTAGTAGGATTATAACATATTTTGCTTCTGCTAGCTATGACTTGTTCAATAACAAAGAATGTCTAGTAATTAGGTGTTCAGTTGGAAATATATATATAACTACATAAGTTTCACTATTGGGAGCGAAGGGTCTCCATTTTATTTTAACCCTTGAACCATTGTTTGTTGAAAATTTACACATGAGGTAGGTATGATTGTTGTTGTACAAGCATATAACCTTTAGGATTGATTACAAGTTAATATGCATTGGACTAACAATATTGGTGTGCTTAAATGTTTTCATATAGTGAGGAAAAGTTTACATCTTGAAGACCAAAATCATACTTCAAACAAATCTCTAACCCTTTTGATAGAAAAAGGTTTCTAACTTATAAAAATATTACACATGTTGAAGTATTTCACCAAAATTTCCTCCAAGAGTGATGGTAGCCTTCTTCTATAGCCACCATTAATATCATGTTAAATATACATGAGATCACCATAAAATGAATAATAATTAAACAACATTACTTAACAAGCGGGTAACATGATAAAATACATTCCTTGAATAAAAATCAACCATTATAGTTACTTCTCTAATTCTAACTTAAGCTTGGGCGACTGAAAGAATTTCTATGACTTTCCTCCCAACCATTGGCTCCATTTGGTGTATGTTGTTCCGCTTAGAGCCACCCTTGAGTTGGGTGACGAATCCACTAAGGTAGGTTGCCAGGATAAATTCTTCAATAAAATGTAACTTGGATGAAACAAACTCACATCCCAACCAAAAAACAAGAACAAGTAATATAAACCATTAAGATGGAGATCGATTGAACAATCAAACTTTCCAGACCCATCACTTATAAAGTAAAGACGATATAGTCATATCCTAGATCTAGAGTTCTGATCCTCAAAACAGACTCATCAAAATTTTAAGACAGAACAAGACGTACACCTCTACAAAGATCGAATAGAGTTATAGACCTCTCCAGATATATTATAAATCAACAACACGTGCCATATCAAAACGAATATACAAGGGAAAACACATACAATGTCATGGATCCATCCGAATATGTTATTAACAACAATATATGGAAGATAGAAGAGATATCATTTTGTATATCTAAGGATATATATTAGATACACAACCATCAAATAATATAACCATTATTTTCACTTGCAGATCTGTAAATATATCTAACTATCATTTTCACTTGCAGATCTGAACATATAAAAATATGTAGAGCCACCGTTTTCAGATCTGAGAATATATATAATATCCATAACTAATAATCAATTGCAGGCATTTTCTCTAACCATATCAGCAACAAAACTCTAGTCACGCTGATTGTATCAGTGATATTGTCACCCTTTCTCAAGATTCTAGCGACGTGACCGTTTTGGCAGAAAAGTCTGAGATGCTCTGAAAGCTCAACACTCTTTTCCATCGAAAATATATTCCAATCTATTCTGACCATTTCGGAGGAAAATTATGAATTACTTCCGACGTGTCGATGCTCTTTACCATCAGAAACATATGTTAAATATTTTGATCATTTTGGAGAAACTTATGAACTACTTCCAACGATGTCGACACTATCGTTTCAGTGGAAAAACTGAGTCTTATTGATAGTTTCAATGAAAACTTGTGAGTTACTTTCGATGGTCGGCATTCTTTTACATTGACAATATATTCCAATTTCCTCCGACCATTTTGGCAAAAACTTACGAGTACTCCCGACGCATCGGTGACATTGGCTAAGTTATTTCGATTATGTCGGAGGGAGAAAGTGAGTTTTTCTTAGTCAAAACTTCCTTTACTCAAGCTTTTGGAAAAAATAAGTGTGCTAAACACATGTAAATATTAAATATATGCTTCACAAATGAAATGCATAGTGACTCCAACATATCATAGAGAGTCTCAAACAACATGGATTTGGGTTCTACAATTATGAAATAAGACGATTCCCATACGGAAAATAGCAGTGTTTGCAGATTATTGGAAGAAAATAAACAAATAAATAATGGCTACATTTTCTCGGATCTTGAAAGAAATAAATTCAAATAACTTAGTTGTGATTTCTCCACTAGTAGCGATTCTCCAATAGTCGCATTTCTCTATTCGTAGCTAACCATAACTAGCAGCCCTTTTCGTATTGGTAGCGATTTTGCTCATGCCCCCTATTCAATGTTGATACTTTAAATCCACACGCAACCCTTTAGATCAAATCAAGGCTTCCGTTCAGTTCGTGGTTTACATTCCACTCCAACGCTCAAGCTCCCATTCTAATCTAAGTTTGATCACCCCCATCTACTGAGATATTATGGACTTTAGAGGAACACCACTCTTCATCTCAACACGAGATGTGGAAAAGGTCACACTCCACATTTTCCTTTCTTCTTCTAAACACAACATGTGGCCTTCGTCAGACTCCATGTTTTTTTTTCCTTCTTTTAGCGCAAGTGAAATTATTATATCCTTTATTTATTTTGCATACCATCATATCAACATGCAATTCTCTATGTTATGAAGAAATGGTTCCTTTAAATGTTTCAACATATATTTAGATATATTTAACATATAGCTTCAATGTATATATATATATATATATATATATATATATATATATATATATATTACAGTGAAGTTGGTTACAGTGTTTAATGATAAAATACACACTCGTCATAATAAGTGTAAAATTGACAAGTATAACTTGAACTAAAATTAATGTCTAGATAATGATCTATGTCTAAAAATGCATAATGAGATTAACATAACCATTTGCATAGTTTAGTGTTAATCTAAGAGTTACTCTCTCAAAGAATTTAAAGCGAAGAAGGGTTATAAATATATATTGGAGCTATATGTCAATATCCCTTAACATATTTTGAGTTGTATGTTAATAAACCTAAAATACACACACACACACACACATGTTTTAGGTTTATTATCATACAACTCAAAATATGTTAAGGGATATTGACATATAGCTCCAATATATATTTATAACCCTTCTTCTCTTTAAATTCTTTGAGAGAATAACTCTTAGATTAACACTAAACTATGCAAATGATTATGTTAATCTCATTATGCATTTTTAGACATAGATCATTATCTAGACATTAATTTTAGTTCAAGTTAATACTTGTCGATTTTACCCTTATTATGATGAGAGTGTATTTTATCATTAAACACTGTAACCAACTTCCCTTTAATATGTCATCGAAATCATCATGACACCCAGTTGAGTTTGTTATATCCCTAATAATTTACTCATCTTTCCTCCCTCTCCCCTAGTGGATTCTTCCCCAATCATCACTTTAGTCATGCAAAGCTTTCAGCCTCCTAACATTATCAATTTCATCCACAATTTGATAAGGCTAGGATTAGTACTTACGGTTCATTTTACTTACACTTCATGTTTTCTGGTCATGTACTAAGGGGATGTTACATGACATGCTAGAACCTCAGGAACCCCCTACTATGGAGGTTCCAGGAGGTTCCTGAGGAAGAAGAATAAGTAACATCGAGGACGATGTTACATTTTAAGGGGGTGTGTATGTCACATACCCCAATTTTGTAAAATTATGTAAATTGTTTTATTATATGTCTGATACATTATGTTAAACTTAATCCTAAGTAGGGATTGATGACTCAGCAGAGTCAACAGTAATGGAGTGTAATTCAAAATATTTTATTATTAATAAATAAATTATGGAGACAACAGCATGGGAGAGATGTTAAAAAGAGGTTACTGGTCAAACTGGTGGATGGAAATAGGTGGAAAGGCAAAAGACAAGTGGCAGCATCCTCAAACACTTCCTAAGTTGCAGGTGGCAACTTCCCTATATTTGGGGTCATGATTCCCTAAGAAAGTGGAATCAGAGCAGGTGGCTCATTAAATGACAGTTAACCCAACAAAGACCTAGGCAATCTTTTAAAAAGTACTCAATGAAGAGAGCTGAGGTTGCTCAGTTATTTTCCAGAGAGAATTCGTTCAGGTGAATGTTATTTAGGAAATACATTGAGGAAGAGGGAAATACAGTAAGGAAGTTTTTTTAGGAGGATTGTTGCAGTAACTTGATTTTATTACAGCTTTTTGGGCTGAGAGAACTGATTGATAGTTCTGAGTTAATATTGAGTTTGAAGACTGGTATCTGACTTTGCTGCACCTAGTTCCAGCCAAGGAGACCAGAGCAAGCTCGGGGGTCATGAGAAGTCGCTGTCTAAGTGCTCTCCAGGAGTTGGTAGGGAGGAACGGCCTCCCATTGCTGTTGTTGTCCGCGGCTTAAACAGGTTCTATCACTTATTTCTTTATGTTTATTGAGTATAAATGGATGCATGTTATGTTTATTTTATATGTCTGAGGAGTTAGTTAGTTTAGTAAAGTTAGTATCTCAGAATATCAGTAGTTAAATCTGTTA
>LPNX010299185.1:140253-150569 GCA_001517045.1 Pseudotsuga menziesii
TCGGAACTGTCATTCTATTTTTATATGATAAATGAATGTTATCTCATACACAGGAATTTATATAGATACGTTTATGAGAATAAACTTAAATATTGAAGAAATAACAGGAAATAACAATCATAGTAACATTGACAAGAAGTAACATCATTATTGTATCATTAATAATGTATCTATATTATATACATTATAAAAGTAACGTTTAAAGTAACATTTTATTACTATAATTATAAACCTAGACTATTTATACTCTAGGTATAAATAAAGTAAAGTTTATGTATAAACTATTCATACTCTGTGTATTACAAAGTAAATAAACATTACTTAAAGACAATAGTAATATCTAATAAGAGTACAGTAGGTTTTTCTAATTTGAAAGGATTACACTTGCATTTACAGTTTCTAATAAATAGAAGTCAGGGTATAAAGCCTGTATAGAAATTTAACAATAAGCTGAAGAGTACTTTAACTACAGAACTCTTTTACAATAAAATAAATTACAGTATTATAACATGACCAACAGTAATGTAAGAAAGAAGAATCAACACTTATGATGTTGGTATAAGGGTATAAACCCTACATATAATTTATCAATAGTTAAGTAACCTAGTTATTTTATTAAAACAAAAGAAATAACAGAACTGTGATTAGCTCAATCATCGAGCTTAACCATTATGGTTAATATTATTCACTTAACTCTCAAATACCAACAGAGTTATAATTTTAATGACAGATTAAGCAACTGAACTTAATCTCAACTGTAAAAATTAGGGTTGAACCTTATAAGTCCAGATTTTACAAGTAAAATAAATACTGAGAGTTAAGACAATGTTTTCACCTACGACTGTATCTTAAATTCACAGTATAATCGGTTATAAACCCATATTTAATTAATTCCTGTACAGAGCATAGAATTAAAAATGCATGCGATAAACAAGCCCAAAGATACAGGAAAACTTTATATTAAGTCATTTTACAAAACTTTGGGTGAAAACCCTGAACAATTTAAGAGTACAGTAAGGGAAAAAGGAGGTAGAGGCTGTAACCTCATCTACAGGCAGGCTTACAGCCAATGCCCTTTTTATACAGTACTTCTTTTACAGTAATCTTAAATACAAGAGAAAGACGAATAATTACAACATCGACTGAAGCCGTAACACCTATGCACAGCATAGGGTTTAACCTGTTAAGAATTTATTTTAACATGCAGTTAAAAGACTAAACAGAGCTGAAGTAACCACCAGAGTCATGTCACTCAAAGCCATTCACTAACAGCCCTATTAAAACCAGCAAGGAGGAACGCCGTGGTTGAGACCAGGCTTACCGGGGAGAAGCCAATAGCCGAAACCTCGCGTTTTCCTTTCCTCAAGAAAAGACCCAACCTGAAATGCAAAGGGACAGTTTATGAATTTAAAACCCTTAACATATATTGTTTAAGCTATATTCATGAAGTGGAAAACGAAAAGTTTGAACTGAAGCTTACCGGCGAGTTTGAAGGAAGTGCAGCCACCGTGAATAGACTGATAACCAGGAGCAGAAGAGACTTAAACCCTTCCTTTGTCATCGAGAAGGATGAACTGGCAGGAGCAAAGGATACCTTCCACGATGGAAGCATTGACAGTATCAAGTCGAAATATACACTCACGCCGTGACAGGGTCGACAATGGTGCCGAAGAGAAAACCCTAGGTTTTTAACAACCATATGACCGCCAACAGCAAACTATCGACTCTCTCACAGTACTGTAAAGGAGCACGAAGGATTGGAGCAGTATAGTAGCTGCTATCACACAGTGCAACAACAAAAATTGGACCAGGAGGGTTCGCAGAGCGACCAAGCCCGAAGGCGAGGGAGAAATGGTAATTTTAGGGTTGAGTCAACGATTTATACCACCAATGCATGGTTCTGGAGTGACCACGTAAGTGCTTTAATATATTTCATACGGTGGGTCAAACTCTAATGTTCCATGTCGAGTTTTCCATCGATTGGGTTTCCAAACAAATCATAGCATGGATATTCCATTTGGTTGCTATACTATGGTTTACCTGCCATATAATTCACAGTCATGAACGTTAGAATAATGCTCTTAAGACTACGCTTTGTAAATAATAAAAATTTGCATTTTATACATTAAAACCTTGCATTATAAATATCGTACAAGATTAAGTCTTGAAGTATTTTAGACTTAGGGGATTTGATTTTAACTATAAAAGTTAAGGAGATTGGTATAATGTTAAGTTATAAGTTGTTCATAAAAACTTACTATTATATTACCATTTACCCTAGTCTCAAGTGAAAAACAAGAAGATATATCATTTCTTTTAAGTCTATAAATTAATGGAGTAATGTTAAGTATAGTTGTTTATAGTTCTACAACTATAATGCCAATTGCTATAGTTTTGCATTGATGGTAAAAGACTTGTCATTTTCTTTTTATATGATTTTAACTTATAGAATTCAAGCTATTTAATCCACAAACTTGGAGTAGGGTTACTCTAATCCATTTTACTTGTTATTACTAAGATAATAACAATCTCTTAATAGTCTTAGATTCTTTATGGTAACAATTAGGATTTTGTTATCCTTCATGCTCAAAGATTTACAAGGTCTAGTAAGTGAATGTATGATCAGCAGTTTATGAAAACTATTATAACCATTCTTGTTGGTAGTATAGTCTGGAAACTCATAAATGAGTTTAATCATAATAATCTAGAACTAATTCTAAAGATGCTTATAGATTTTACTCAATTGTCAATCATGGAAATAGAAGTAGTTTTCCAATCAATGCAAATCCTTAAAATGTAAGAGAAGACATGTATCAGACAGTAAACCTTGTAAATTGCTGGAAGTAAGAAAAGTATATATTGATATTTTTAACTCCAGATCCTTACAATTGTAATTACAGATCAAATCATATTATGAATTTAACTTGGCATGATGCAGTAACAACGGATAAGTAGAATAGGATCTGAATATGATAACCCAGTTGTAATTACTGTGCTAGATAGGAAATATTATTTACTTCTACTTTTGCATTTCAGTAAACTCATCAAATGATCCAGTACTACATAGGGATACTTAATGCTGATGCTATAAAGGAAAATAGCTAGCTTATTCTCTAATAATTTCCAACTTCCTATCAGTAAGATCTTAAAGAGATTATAGGAAAAGCCTTACCTTTAAAAGCTTGATAAACCTGGTTAGTATGCATATACTTTTACTGAATGATTTGGTACAGCAATATGTTATCTAATACTTTAAAGATTGGTTAGCAGCGACCCGAACATTACCTGGATATCTGTAAGAGAAAGAAAAACTGCTGCATTAGCTCGGAAGCTAAGTAAGCCCAGTCTGTCATGGCGATTCCCCTTGTGGTTGCAAACAGAAAACAATCAGTAACTGACAAGAAACTCATCTTTAAAATTAAGTGTAACAAAAGATCATTTAGTTACAATTTTGGTAACGTAAACTAATAAAACAGTTAACTACTGCACTTAATAAGATTATATTCTATTTTTAAAAGTTTTATTTTTTTTGAAATTTTTGGGGTTTGACATCATGACTACAAACTATATGTCTATACAGATTCAGATAGGGAAAGAAGTGCCACGGAAAGGAAAAGCACCTCAGGTGGATGTTATTGTCTAGGATCCATCGTGATCTCATGGTTTAGTAATAAACAGTCCATGTTTCTCTTAGTAGAGCTGAAGCAGAGTACATTGCAACTTGATCCGCTTGTTGTGAAGTGATATGGATTCAAAAGATGATGTCGGGATTATTTGACATGGATTTGGACACCATAGTGATTCTTTGTGACAACCATAGTTGTATAAAGATGACAGAGAACCCGTTTTTCCATGACAAATTGAAGCACATAGAAATACTATACTTTTATATAAGGGATATGGTACAAAAGGGAGTTATCAAGCTCCAGTATGTGAGTATCGATGATCAAGATTTTGATGCACTGACCAAGCCTCTATCTCGAGTAAGGTTTGAATATTTCCATGACAATATTGGTGTAGTTCGAAAATATCTTCCTTGCAAGGAGGAACAATGATGGAACTACAGATGATGAAGATATGGACCTTCTTCGAAAAGGAAGATCATGTCGAAGACATGAATCCTCCTTGGAAAAAGGGGGAGTAGGTTGATAATATGGAACTTCCTAGGAAAGGGGGAGTAATGATGAGACTGACATCGATGATGGATGACAGTGATGATGAAGGCCTAACATTATTTATGTAGGATAGTATCCTCTCTTGAGGATGGCAGGTATAAAACTTTGTTCATGAGAGTGATCCTTACTAAGGATGGCTCTACAGATGTTACTCTCACATGGAGAGTACCCACATTCAGTTGTGGATACCATAGAATAACAATCGCTCAGGAGTGGTACTAACATCAGTGGTAAGGATTCTCTACGATGAGTCCTCACAGATGATAGGACTGACATTTTGTATGCAATCGAGATCTACTCTGCAAACAATACTCTTGTATGGAGAGTATGCCTACATCCATATGTAGATACCATATAATAAGACTCGCTTGGTAGTGTTATGGATGCTCTATGATGAGTCCTCATAGACGTCGTAGTATAACACTCACTTGGGAGTGGTACTAACCTTAATGGTAAGGATGTTATATGATGAGGGATGACATTTTGTATGTGGTCAAGATCTGCTCTGCAGACAATACTCTTGCTTGGAAGAATATACCTACACATGAGTGTAGATACCATAGTCTAACACTCACTTGGGATTGGTCCTAAACTTAGTGGTATGGATGGTGTATGATGAGTCCTTATGAATGATAGGTCCTGCACTGGGTGCGATTGAGATCTACACTTAGTTGTAGACGATTCAGCTGATTGATATCATGGATTATGATGATGGAGGATTTCATCGTCCTTGAACTTATGTCCTAAAGTGATATGGATTGATCATCCCACAAATAGATCATGTGTATTGTAGGTAGCGTGATGACAAAGGATCAAGTAGATCAAAGTGTGGTTGCAAAGGATTAAGAAGATCGAAGTACTGCTGCAAAGGATCGAAATGATCGAAGTACTACTGCTATGAAGGATCAAGAAGACTGGAATACTACTATAAAGGATCAAATATCGAAGTACTACGAAGGATCAAGAAGATCAAAAGTGCTGCAAAGGATCAAAGATCAAATTACTACTGCAAAGGATCATAAGATCGAATTACTGTTGCAAAGGTTTGAAAGATCGAAGTGTTGCTGCCAAACGATCAAGTGATCATGTGATGCAGAGGATGAAGACATTGAAGAGTAACTATTCCAGTTACTGATTGTGAAAACTTCCTAATGACATGTAGATGTATTACCTTGATACTATTAAAGATATTGTCTCTGTGTTCTCCTATATTCTATGATGATGTTGTCAGTAGAATAACCTTCTCGTTAAGGGGGAGTGTTGAAATATTGTAACTTCAAAGTATATTCTAAATGTATTTTACTGATGTAACCCAAGGGATATGTTATTATTCCTCTGAAGGGGTGTTACTATTGTATTTAGTCATCATAAAGTCATGAAGTAAATCCTCCATTGTAAGTAGGGTCATTAGTACCCTAATGAATAATATAAAATATTGTTTTGAGTCTTCCTAGGTGAAGTCGTCCTAGACAATTTACTAAGGACAACTTGTGTAGGGTAAAAGTCAGTTGTCTCAATGTGTATAAATAGGAGAGCTGTGATTCTTATTTGGACATAGAATCACTCACTCGAGCAGTGCATAGGAGAGAGAGAAAGACAGAACAAGAGGAGAATACATGTTTTTGGGGTTATATCTTATACATCTTATATAGGAAGTTTTGATTGGGTTGTCTTCCTCTTGAGGGTTTCCTAGGATAAATATTGTGTCTATATTGTGATTGTGTTTCTTTCAATGATTCTGCATATGCTACTGTTATGATTTTGAATTGAACATTACTGATATCTAGTCTATCATATGAAATATTAACATAGGTTAGGTTATGATTGTAGTCAATTTTAAAGTAATGATGGATATGTGAGATTATTTCTTGCTTAACATGCTTTTAAGTTCTCTAACAAGTGGTTATTTATCCTATTTTATTAAATGCAGGTTAGTGGAAATCATCTAGGTAATAGATCACATCTTCTTTTGATCTAAACATAAGCAATCTTGGTTCCAGCTATCCATGTGAAGGAATGAATAATCTAGAGATCAATTTATGAGACTGCAAGTCTCTCCTAATTTTCAAAGAATGGGAGACCTTCAAGATATTGATCTTGATATCATTAGCATAGATATTTTTGGATGATGTTTTTGAAATTTGTAATAAGTAGAGATTCACGCCTCATGCGAGAGGTTAGACATAGTTACATACATTTTTACACATACCTTTTTTTATATACATTGCAGTAGTCAAGTTTGTATTTGGATGATGAATTCTTAGAGTAGATAATGGAGAATCACGGTTTACAACATTTGTGATTTTATAGTTTAGATCAGCTCATGTAACGCTCTTTGAGGTGGGACCCCTCATCTTGTTGAGCAAGATTTTTATGTTCATTTCCATTTTAGTTTTAAAGCGTTTATTTGTTTCGATCAAGTATATAGTTGCAATTTATTTAAAGATTATTTGTTGCTTAGAATGGATTTATGGAAATACCCTATTTTCATATGTAAATTCACATAACAATGTTTGTAGTTTAATCATATGATATTTGTAGTCATGTATGTTAATTTCACAAGATTAGTTTAATCAAATTTATATTTTCACGTATTGGAGTAGTTTAGTCATATTTATATTTTCATGCATTCTAGTTTTGTTTAGATCAATTCCTTTGTGATTTCTTAGATTAAAACATGAGGGCTTTCATAGAATGATTTAAATTACCTTATATTATATTTTCAAATCATTTCTTAGAATATAATTTCATGCTTTATTGGATTAATCATTTCATGATTTTATAGTTTAATTTCAGTCGTGTGAATCAGATCGTTTATTTCAGTAGGTAAATGCTTTCTTTAAACATGTGTTCATGCTTTCATAGATCAAAATGTATATTCTTTTATAGAATAGTTCACATCATATATTTTCCTTGCTTAGAAGTAATTATAATATACCTCTAGATATGATTCTCTCATAAATTGCACATACAGTTCCTAGCACCTCTTAAGTTTGTACAATCATTGGTCGATAATTAAAGTAGGACTCTAGAACTATGATCCCATAAAAAATTTAGCATATCGGTATGCCACCACTTTTTGTCATCGTTGTCAAGGAGGTGCTAAAACTCTAAGGGAAGAAGGAAACAAAATTCTTATAAAAATTTAAGAAAAAATAGAAAATATTAAGAATTGAAAAAAAAAGACAAGAAAAAAAAGACAAACAAAGATTAAAAACATAGATATTGTTTACCATGAGTCCCTCGGCGAAGGAGGGACGCATTTGGGTGTTTTTTTCCTAAACACTCTATGATTTTGAGACTAGCTCAAAGAGATTCAACTTTGAAAATTTCTTCAACTCTGACAAAGTTGATTCCAGCTATAACCCAGATCATGACAATTTCTTTTCCAACTCTAGTTCTAATACCACTATGATTGATGAAGAAGAAGAGACTAAGGAATTGTTCACCTTTCCCATCAACATACCACAAGGGGATACTCAAATGAAAAACATCATTCCTACCAATCTCCTGAACTTCCATAGATTTACATCAGAGGATCTTGATACCTTTTTGTTCAAGATCGAGGTAATTTGTAGATATTTTGGTTATAAAACATATGCCCAAAACTAAGGCTATTCCCTTCAACTTTAAAATAATTAGCACTTATATGTTTCATGAGCTTAGAGGGGAACAACATTTTTACCTCAAATCATTTGAAACAAACCTTCTTAGATAAATATAGGGATTATTGAAAGGCCAAATACACAAGATAGGGAGAGAAGGACTCCTTGGAAGATTATGCATAGTGATTCCAACTCAGCTATAAAAGAGCCATTAATTGCACACTAGATGAAGATTCATTGAAATTAGTGAACCTCATAGGATTCAAGAATGCATACCTAGAAATCCTAAATCTATTGTGTGATGGATAAATTCTTTGAGTAAATATTACAAATGTTCAAAAATTACTCAAGGTCTATAAAATGCAAATCTGGGGTGAGAGGCATAACCTCACCAGCAAGTAGATCATCCTTCCCAGTACCGACCCTAACTAAATCTGATTTGGGAAATCTCCTAGATGATATGAAAACCGACATATTTTAGTCACTGGAAATGCAATTATATGCATTAAAACTTAAGAGGAAACAAGATGAAATTTATCAGGTGCTAGTTGTTTTCTGTTCGAAATGTAGGAAGAAACATGAAAAAGGCCAATGTCCATTAAATCAGTTTGAAGTCTATGGATTTTGCATAGAAAATCGTGTGATCTAAAAATGTCCTTTTCTTCCTTCATGTAAAGAAGCTATTCAAGGTTTAGGATTAAAAATCCCCGTTGAACAACTATGTTTTTTCAACCAACATTGAAATAATTTCTCTAGGCCATTTCAAGCTAATAACCAGAACTACTTCAATCAAGGAAATCCTTACCAAGCACCTGATTGGAATCCAATAATAGAACCCTTGTGTCCTATGCAAGTAGGCTCAAATTACTGGAAACAAAACTAAAACCCATACCATCAATCATATTTTTCTTAGCCTTACTAGCGGTATCCTCCACATTTCTAGCAACCACAACTAAATATTGGAAACTGATATCCATCATGTTCAAATTGGAGACCTCAACCACAACTAAATTTTGGAAATCAATATCCATCAAGTTCAAATTGGAGACCTCAACCACAACAGCATGTCATAATGCGTCCACCATAAATCCAACATATACCAAGGCCATTTCCAATTCTAGATCATCCCATTCCAAACCCAAATAAAAATCGGCCAAACCAACAATCTTACAATACCTAAGTAATGAAATTCCCAACTTATGTTGTGGAAACACTCGATTTAAATAAAGTAAAATTGAAATAAGGCAAAGTAATACCAGACACATTGCCACCTGTAGAAGTTGAAAAATAGGACCGTCAAGCTCAACAACCCGTAATTTTGGACCTCCCTAAATAAGAACAAAATGAAGAAAAATCACTAAAGGCTACTATTCCAAATCCCCATTTCTTGACAGGATAAAACAAAAAGTTCAAGCAGAAGCAAAGAATGTTATTCTTAATGAACTGAAACCCTTGAATATACAAATTCCCCTGCTGCAATACATCAAATATGTCTTTATCTGCAACAAATCCATAAGATAAACTTGCATAAAGAGAACTGGGAGAAGGAAACGAGACCCTCCCACCATTAATGTTGTAGGAAAACTAGTAGACCTCATATTGGGGAGATATGTAAATCCTATGTATCTAGAACCGAGAATCCCTATAGTCAATGTAAGCATTAAAAAAACTCCTATCCCAAGTAGCCTCAATTATTTAGGGGTCGCAATCAATGTAATGATAAATGACCCCAAATATTCAATCCTTAATAAGGCCAACGACTATTTTATTGCAGCTGGTAGATATCTCCATTGTCCAACAAAAAGGTATACCTAAAGATATCATCCTTAAAATTGAATCTTGGGAATATCCTACAAAATTTGTATTCATAGAGGCCAAAATTAAGTTTAGTGGATACCCCCTCATCCTGGGAAGACCATGGCTAGCAACATTAGATGCCTACATAGGTTGTTGATACGGAGATATGATCATAACTAGTGTCACGTCCCCGTCCCTCAACCGGTGAAGAGGACGCGACGAGCACATCAAATACAACCGGGAAAAACGCCCCATGAACATAAACAGAATTCAAATGCTGAAATTAAGCATACACAGATGCATTTATCTTCAATCATACAACGGAAGCAAACACACACATTCCAGCAATCTCCATGTTCATTATAATTCATTTAACATCAATATGATTTGCAGAGATGGGATAACAACATCACTTATCTGTTAATGAAGAATTCACCCGCAACCAGCTACGTCGCTGCAACGTTCCACCCAACCATAGGCCAGCGTGCTCATCAATCTCTCAGCAGCGCTGCCACCCCCGATCTGGGCATGATTCCTTCAGGATAAGGGTCAATTGCAGGCTTGCACATAGCCAAGGGGACACAAAACAGCCAAACCAACACCCCTGGGTTTCACAGGCTTTCAACAGACAAGCCAAGGCAGCACAGTCCAAGGTTCAACCACTGCATACCAGCAGCCAAACAATCCCTTCACAGCTCTGTGAAGAAGTCATAAACAACAGGGGATAGCCCCAAACCAT
>LPNX010299185.1:157888-202250 GCA_001517045.1 Pseudotsuga menziesii
AGAACTCAACCACAACATCCCAGACCAGGGAAACAACAACAATAGCCCAATTTCAAAGTAAAACAATGGCAACTATGCACAGTCCCAAAACACAGAAACTCAGCCCACGAATTGGAAACCCACAGTGGCTCAAAACGAAATTGAACACCACAGCCAACAAAACACAGGGGAAACAGCAGCCCCAAAACATGACAGTGAGAACGACTCTCACAACATGGGAAAACGACCCAAACACCCTATGCGTGAGGAAGAACTCACACCCAACAGCAAAATGCACGGGAAATACATACCCGATTTCTCTGCGTGAGGATGAACAGACCACAGTAGGAAAATGGCTCACTACGAATTGGGCACTACGACCAACCAAAAACGTGGAGAAGACAAAAACGGGAAGCAATCCCTCTTTGTGAGAATGCACAGCAATGGAGAGGACGCGAATTTGCAGTCAGCGGGTGTTCAGCCACTCGTGGGGAGGAACAAAATGCCCATGTGAGACCAAATTCATCCAAAACCTGTGCGTGAGGAACCAACAGACCCAAAATCGTGGTGAGTGAGTGAACAGACCAGGGAGGAGTGCGTGAGGGTGAAGAATGGGCAATGTGGGTGGAGTGGGCAATTGGGTAAGGCTGATAGCCTCCCACAACCACCACCACTTTAGCAATAAATGCCCTCAGCCATAACTCCTCAACCACCAGCTGAGCATTAAAGAGGTTGACAAGGTTGGATGAGACAAAAAGGGTGACAAATAACAAAGGTGGCAAAACAACAAGGCAATAAAACATGGGTTTTTCCCCTTAACCAAGGTTTGACATCCCCCCACCCCTTATCCTTTGGAACCATGCCCTTTTCATTCAACGTTGCACTGCCGTAGCTGGTTGTGGTTTATTTTAATTGATGTGCGGGTTTACATGATGCCGAATTATAATGTGCCTTATAGCACGAGATGCCACCGGCAATTATCCCCATTGCCGAAACATACACAACAAAATCGATGGTGGGGCTTTTTCCTTGAGCTCCTCACCACGATTAATTACAATATATGCATCATGCAAACGGGGTCGAAACCGGGGACATGACAACTAGTGGAAAATCAAAAAATAATGTCACCATCTATCCTCCGGCCAAAATTTCTATGGACATATAAAATCCTATTTGGTTATATGATTATGATGATATTTATGATCAAGTAGTGCAACTAGTCCTCATCATAAAAACTGCTTTAAAACTTCAAGCTAAGGATGAATATAATTACTTATCTAATTTCATCCAGAACGTTTGTCCTAACAATGATGTACTTGAAGAAATTTTTACAGCAAGTGAACAAGAAGAGATGATAGGAGCTCCACCTAAATATATTGAAATTATGTGGCAGAGAGTATTCTCAGTGGAACAAGAATCCACAACAGTAAAAATAGTGGAAATCCTTACTAGAAAGACTGTGACAATCAATACAAATATGAAGGTATACCAAGAAAAACTCTCGATTAAAGTAATTACATACCATGGTACAACTTTTACCTAGACCTACTCAGATATGAAGGGAATAAATCCTAACATTTGCAAACATCATAACTACATCAAAGAATATATTGTCCCAATTAGGCAACCAGAAAGAAGAATGAACCCAACATTAAAGGACATAGTCAAACAAGAGTTATAGAAGTTGCTTGATGCAGGCTTCATATATCCTATCTTTGATACTGAGTGGGTATCACCTTTGGTGATAGTTCCCAAGAAAGGGGGAAATAGGGAATGTGTGTGGATTACAAAGAACTCAATAAAGAAACCAAAAGAGACCATTTTCCCCTACCAATCATTGATTAGGTACTAGACACTCTTGATAGGAACAAATTCTTTTCATTATTGGATGCTTTCAGTGGATACAACTAGATCCAAATCCACCCATATGATCAGGATAAAACGACATTTACATGCATGTGGGGAACATTTGCATACAGAGTACTACCCTTTGGACTTTGTAATGCCCTTGCAACCTTTCAGAGGGCTATCCTAAGCATATTTGCACATTTAATCAATGATCGGATGGAGTATAAATGGATGATTTCACACCATATGGACAAGACTTTCAACAACCATTAAACAATTTAGAAGTTGTCTTGAAGAAGTGTTTAGAGATGAGTCTCTGTCTAAGAAATGAAAAATAAAAAATGTTGATCGAAGAAGGAATAGTTGTAGGGAAGCATATATCATAAAGGGGAATCGAATTTGATCACGAAAAGATAGATGTCATTAGAATCCCCCCCCCCCCAACTAGTCGAACAAAGGGATGAGATTCTTAGGACAAATAGGATAGTATAGATGATTCATAGAAGGGTTCAACAAAGTAGAAGGACCCATGTTTGCACTATTGACCGAAGATACAGATTTCAAATGGACTAATCGGTGTATGTCACTATTTGAGTATCTCAAAGATAAAACCACTACCACTCCTGTACTCTAAGGCCCGAACTTGAATTTACCCTTTCATATCCACTCTTATGCTTCTGTAATAGCTATTGGTGCAGTTTTAGGACAAGAGGAGGAGGATAAGCCCTATGCCATCTATTATACCAGCAATAATTTATCAAGAGAAGAGCTCAACTACACAATCACTAGGAAAGAATTCCTATATGTTTTCCATGCTATCAATAAATTACAACACTACATAACAAGGTATCCAGTTTTTGTACACACTGACCACTCAACAATAAGGTACCTAATGGAAAAACCTCATACCGGTGCTAGAGTTATAATATGGCTACTCCTTTTACAAGAATTGGATTTCAAAATTCTAAATAAACTAGGAAAACACAATGTAGTGGAATATTTTCTATCAAGACTAATCCATGTTGAGATAAACTAGAATTATCAGAAGATGTGTTCCCATATGAACACTTTTTTTCAATATCAGTGGAGAGCCCATGGTTTGTTGACTTTGCAAAGTATCTAGTCTCTGGTAAATTTCCACAACATTATGATTATAAACAGAGGTGCAAAACAATCAGGAAGAGTGAAACTTATAGTTGGATTCAAGGGTTCCTTTTTAAGAGAGGGTTAGACAACATATGACTACTCCTAGAGTTATAATATGGCTACTCCTTTTACAAGAATTGGATTTGAAAATTCTAAATAAACTAGGAAAACACAATGTAGTGGAAGATTTTCTATCAAGACTAATCCATGTTGAGATAAACTAGAATTAGCAGAAGATGTGTTCCCATATGAACACTTGTTTTCAATATCAGTGGAGAGCCCATGGTTTGTTGACTTTGCAAAGTATCTAGTCTCTGGTAAATTTCCACAACATTATGATTATAAACAGAGGTGCAAAACAATCAGGAAGAGTGAAACTTATAGTTGGATTCAAGGGTTCCTTTTTAAGAGAGGGTCAGACAACATATTAAGGAGATGTGTAAGAGATGATGAAGTACATGATATACTTCATGATACTCACAATGAACCATGTGGAGGCCACTATGCATAAAAAAGGACATCCTATAAGATATTCCAAACATGGTACTATTGACCTACACTCCGTAAGGATGCTCAAGAGTATGTGTCACATTGTGATTACTACTAGAGGATGGGTAAACCCACACAAAAAGATGAAATTCCTATTCATCCTAAAGTATCATTAGAGCCATTTGATAAATGGGTATTTTACTTTGTGGGACCAATTAAGCCACCTTCCAACAAAAATAAGTATATCCTGGTATATATAGACTACCTCATCAAATGGACAAAATTCAAATCTCTTGTTAAAGCTGATGAAAATAGCGTGGAAAAATTATTCACAAAACAAATATTTACTAGATTTGGGGTCCCTGGAGAACTTGTCTCTGATCAAGGAACACAATTCGAATCCAATCTAATTGAAGGGATACTGAAAAGGAACAAAATAAAAAATAGGCAGACTTCTTCCTATCACCCACAAGCAAATGGACATGTGGAAGTCACAAACATGGAGTTGGATTTTTTTTTAACAAAGACAATCCAGTTGTATAAAAAAGATTGGGAATATAGACTAAATGAAGCAGTTTGGGTATGTTATAGCCTGATTTTGTTTTCTATTTTTGAACCATTTGCTTGTATTAAAAATATGATTTTTCTTATTGTTTTTAAGTTTTGACCTTGGTTTCTTTTAAAATATTTTGATTTTAGCCTTAGGTTTATAGTTGATTTTACAGCTTTTCTTTTTAATTTTTGCTTGATTTAATTAATTTCATGGTTTTTATGAGCTTATCGGATGCATATATTTCTAAAAGGTTCTAAAGAAATAGCATAAGACATTACTTAAAGTTATTTACTAAAAAAACAGCACTTAGTTTGGAGTTTTGGTTTAAAAATCACAAAACAGGGATTCTTGTAGCGTTAGCCAAAAAAAGTTACACTACAGCGCTACAAGAAAATCGTTTTTGCCAAAATAGTCATTTTCAGTCCGATTTTTTTGGGGGTTTCGTCCCTAAGGTGTTAACTACATCATTTATCACATTTAATACGTGTTTTTCCAAGCTTATTAGTGAAACAGGTGTCTGGTCTCATGTGAGGGAGATTCTGGCAACTGTATGCAAATTTATGGCAAAATCATGACAAACAGTGGAATGAGGCGAGATTGACAGGAAAGGGGTTCTAAATTAAACATTACGATGCTGGAATGAAGACACATTGCTAAAGAATCTGAATTGGAAGTTGAAGAAGGAAATTAGGGCTTTGCAGGGTGACAGTTAGAGGCGAGCTGAAGACTTGAAGACGCCTGCAGCAAACTGGGAGTGAGATGGTATCAAATAAAAGTAAATACAAGATGGGAGGATTCTGAAAATACTGATTTTGGCACACCTGCTCGTGTGGTGCAATATGATGTGCCAGATTCAGGTTCAGAAGACAGTGTAGCAGTCTGGCAGATCAATGATGGAGATCATAGTTTTTGCACTCCTCCTTTTCGAATCAAATATGCACGGGAGGATGTTTACTTGTCATTGATGGTTGCCTTCAGTTTATATGTAATAGTACCGGAGAGGCTTTTGACATCTAGAGTCATATTAAAGTTTGAACTGTTATATGCCTCATTCCATGGAGCGTTTTTGGTGGGTCAGAATCCTCTAAGCTTTTCTCCTGCTTCTGTTCATGAAGTCCGTGTCCCTCCCAAGGCTCTTCTCGGTGATGATGATCGATCAGAGCATAGTCTAGGGGGCTCTGCCACAATGAGTAACCAGGAAATGAGCTATATGGAATCAAGAGTTGATGCCAAGGATATTGCTCTGTGGAAAGCACTGTGTGCTTCACGAGATATTCTTATCAATGAGATACAGAGCATTGCTAGGAGAAACAATCGAAGAATTGATGGTCTGGAAAATATAGAAGAGATAACAATAAAATATATTGCAAGAAAACTTGGTAAGAGACCTAAGCCAGAAACCAATTATCTCAGTAATAACGAACTGCTTGGAAAGGAGAAGTCAGGTTCAGAAGAATCAACAAATGTGTCAACAGAAGGCTCTCAGCAAGATACTAGATCATTTGATGGCGATGAAGAGGGATATTGGCAAATGTTATCTAAGTCATATATGCTAGAACCATTTAAGGCATTGGGAAATTAGTTATCATATATTTGGAGCTCTTTTTTAAAATTCCATAGGGAACATAGGATAGAAATATTCGAATATTTGCATTGTCTGTGGGATGAAGACTGAAGTACTGAGTGGTCAATGTGGTTAGTACATTCAATGGAGCTTCAACACAATGATACATCTAATGAATATTCTGAGAGTGGTTCCCACTACATCCATTTTGCTAAAGAATCACTTACAAGAAACTCAAATGAAGATACATCATTAGCTGTAGCTTCCTGTGTTGATTTGCATCGGAAGAGCATTGAGCAAATGAAGATAAAACAACTGTTCTCTTCAAGATTTGCAAATATTTGGTATTCCATCTCAGGTTCCAGTCATTTATGTTGAACAGCATATGATCCAGTGCCAGAGATCTTGTGTTGTTGAAGATGTCGCCTCTTTGGGCCTTGATGGACCCTTGGAAAAACCAAAAGCTACTATTATGCCAAATGCAACAATAAATAGTTTTCCTCCAAAGACAGCCAATCATGTTCTGGTGAGAAGAGCATTGAGGGTAGTAGTATTTGTCCATGTATTTCAAGGTCATCATCTAGATTTATGGCTAGTCCGGAACCAATGTCTTTTGATTGATCCAGGTGCAGAATTTCTTATGTCAAGGATCAATGAGGATAAAACAACTGGTGATTTTAAAGAACTAAGGGAAATATTGGTAGATGAAGTTTCATCCTTTTTAAATATTAAATTCAGTTCAGCTTCAGAAAGTTCAGAAAAGTATCAATGAGAAACCAAAGAAAAAGGATGGCCTCCTCCTATCTGCACAGTAAACTAGTGAAGCAAATGATGACAGGATGTCCACTCTCTCATCTAGACTTGCTTATGAGAATTATATCTCTGATGTGGTTGGCCTAAAAATTCAGATTGACAGGTGCAATGACAACCTCAGCGAAAAAGATTTCAGCCTCCAATCCCCAAAACAAACAGATATTGCTGAAGGAAATGACAGAGTCTTATCCATGGTTTCATGTACATCTCCATTTGAGAACACAGAAATCAAAATATTGTTTTATTAAATGACTTCTGCAAGGTTCAAGGAGAATCTCACAGAAAAGGAGTGTCATCTTCCATCTACAAGGATATTGAAATGCAAAGATTATTGAGAATTATGCTCTGTTTTTCTTGTTTTGGGTTACTGAAATTGAATGCAGACCACGAGATGATGGAGAGGAATTTTAGAAAAAAAAAATAGTTTTGTGTTCATAAGATAACCATTTACAAAAACCTCTCTCATTTTTGCAACAGCTGTCAAGGTTTGAAAGATTCAGTTTAATCTTTGCAGCCTATTTTTTAGGGTTTTTAAATATTTAATATTTTCCTGTTTTAGTGTTCATCTTGCGGGGAATATTCTGATTTATTGGAGATGAATTTTTAAAAACCAAGAGAGGTTTTTGTCCATCACGGACCCATTCACAAAAACCTCTCTCAGGTTTTTCACAGGTGTCACGAATTGAAAGATATGGAAGATTCTTTGACACCTAGTTTTCAGAAATTCGCCATATTTGCCAGGAATCCGATTTTGCTATTTTTAGTTAATTAGTTGAAGTTAGTTAATGTAACTATTGGGTAGTTTCAATTTAGACCTAATGGAGGGAATATAGAACTACTTCTTTGTAATTATAAAAGAGGGACAAGGGTACATAAGAGGGGTTCTACTTTTTGGCTGGTTAGAGGAGGTCTCCTGACTTGTTGATAAGCTAAGTACTTGACTCTCATGTGTATTTGATGAACTGATTATGAAATATATGCTCCATTTTACCCTTCAGTTTGTTATTTGGCTTCATTTTTATCTTGTTTAGCTACTCAATTGGTAATTTCATTGCTGGTTGATAGTTTTTATGCTTGCAGTGCTTGCCAGTTGTGGATGAACTTCAATGTTATGTTCTGTTGGAAACCTTGTTATTATATTATGCATCTCTGTTCTTATTTACTTGTGACTTAGTTCATATTTGGCTTATGAATGTATTCCCTCTTGTCACCAAACTTCACAACCAGAAAAACCTTTCAGAAACCCTACAAAACCTAGTTTTTCTTGATTGAATATTTGAGATTGTGTTGGCTTGTTTCTTTGTAGTCTGGAAACAATTTCTGGCACAAACAGGGTATACAATACAACATGGAAGATAACCACTGGATTTACTCCTTACGAATTGGTATATGGAAAAAAGTTTATGTTACTCATTGTTTGAGATAAAAACATTGAGAACTATTGAACTTAACATGGACATGTCCAAGATTAAAAAAGAACACATTTTGCGATTAAATGAGTTAGATGAATACCGATAACATGCCTTATCACACACTAAAATGGTACATCAACAGAGGAAACAATGACATGACAAGAACACAAGAACAAATAAATTCAAAAAAGGATATTAGAAATTACTATATGACTCCATATTCCAAAATTTCAAAGGCAAGTCAACAACTCGGTGGCTAAGACCATACCAAATACACACCATCTATGACAATGGAGCATGAAATATAAGAACAATAGATGACAACCAGTTAATGATATTGGTCAATGGACATAGGATGGATATGTACAAGAAACCACTTTCTAATAAGGAATTCACACAAAATTTGTACAAAAATCATCTTATTCTTATTGAGGATACGGATGTCCTCCAGTTCAATTGAGTTCTTCTTCCAAAACAAGAAAAAAAAGAGAGAAAAAAAAAGAAAAGAGAAAGAAAAAAAAGTAGCAAAAAGAAAGAAAAAGAGAGAGAGAGGAAAAAAATAGTACTACAGAGCTATCCTATCAAGCTAACCAGCAAAATTTTATCAAGTGACCCAACAAAATTCAAATCAAGCAAGCCAGGAAATAACATCAACCGAGCCAGTGAAAATTCAACTCCATCCAGGACGAATTAAAAAATCACGCAACAACGAACTAGACTACAAAAAGAAACATGTCTGATCTGCCACATCACATCAACACACCACTCTCCACCTCAGCCTTTTGTTAGCTGGAATATTTCACCTCCTGCAGATAGCAAGGTGTTCCATTGGTCTTAATGGTTCAGATCTAGAACAAATAGAAGACAAAGGTTGAAGACTGTCCTTAGACACTGTAGATATCTGGAATACAATGATTTGATAGTCCTCCTGTGTACCTGCAATGAGTTCAACACGAAACAGATCAAAGCAACTAGAATATGATCTACTAATCTATGCTAGTGACTAAGGAATCTAACAACATACATCTGAAATCAAACATCGACAATATATGTGGGACAGAAATCAACTTGCATTAAAGAAATATGAATAAGTTTACAACCAAGCCTTAGTGTTGACATGCATCTCCATGAAACCAAGCATTCTCATCCCCATAATCTCCGACTCTAGTTCTCTCTATGCTCTTCAATGATATGGACCAAGTGATCAATCCAACAGAATAACAATGCCTTAAGAGTTCTCCCCCTCAACCATGGCCATAAGCTTGTATTTATAAGGCTAGATGGGTAGGGTAGGTTGAGAGATTTGTGGGTGAGGTGGCCTCCAAGATCCTAAGATGGGGGTTCTCGATCTCAACTAACCTACTACAATAGGGATGAGGGATATCTCAAGGCTTATCATCTAGAAGCCTCGAGAAGCTTCTCTTTTTCCCTTTTTACCCAGGGTACCGCGTTTCTCCTTCAGTTACAGAGCGGTTCTGGTAATAACCGCTTATGGACTAAGGGCCATAAGCAGTGGCACCGCTTGTGGGAAACAAGAGATGGGCGATGCGAACAGGGGTACCACTTCTGGATAAAGGGTAAAACACGGTGCTGGGAATTTGTATGCAAAGATTGACAAATAATATGAGTTTCCACTCCAAAAGCTAGGATTTAGGGCAAGTAGGTATTTCCAAATGTCTTATCACATGATGGCGACAGGATTTTGGTATAATAGGATTCCCCCAAAGCATGAGTCTTAGAGGGATATGATAAATGAGAGCTTTGAGAGAACGACTCATTGCGACAAGGTGAAAATGTTGGCTCGATCGGAGCATGTTGTCAAGTAGGCATCTGTAGTACATCAGTATGTTGACTCATAGACACAGGTAACCAAACTCATGATTACAGACCAATACAAGGCAGATCCATGAGAGGAATAAACAAGCATGGCTACTAAAATACAATGTAGATCCATGTGATAGAGGACTCAAACATGGTAGAAACCACTTGATTACCGGCCAATGATGTGAACTGTTAACAAGTGCAAGGGAGATCACCATTAATGTCAATGATTCCCAAGGTACTATAGTGCAATCTACTGAGTGCAAATAGATGTCCTGATGTCGAACACCCAGTCGATTCTATCGATCAAAGGTCAATGATGTGAACCTATGTCGAGAGTGAGAGAATCTGTCATTAAGGCATACAGATCTCAAGGTACCAAACATTGTTTCTAAGACTATTTCCCAGATGATGAGTTGATGTCGACAGGAATAGTCTCATCGAAGGAGGGTCATGATGAGTCCCACATCGACAAAATGAAACTCGGAACATAGTTCTGGAATGATGTGCATGTAGTAACCATATGACTGACTCAAAGATACTAACACAAAGATTGTGTAGACTGTAGAGGTAACACTTCTTCAAATCCCCTTTGAACATCGGGTGGCACGACAAAAGACTTGGCAGCATGACTAGACGAGACCGACACATAACGCGGCAATGGACAATGCATTCTTTTGAAAGACTCAAAGGAGTGACATGACTCATGAAAGTGGATCGTCATGGAGATCAGCTGAATACCCAATTGACTGACATGATTGTACAGACAAGTGCCATGTTCAAAGGTAACGACAAATAACTACCATTATTTACAAAATGATTTCCTTCCCATTTCCCCCATCATGATTGATGAGTGCCTCTTTTTGGTTTTACGAGTTCAAAGAGGGTAACAAACACTCGATATAGCTTGTCGAAAGACAAGTCCAGACTCATATGTTTAACGAACCTAAGAGAGGAGGGGTTCGATCCCAAAATGGGTCTCTCAATGTTTAGTTTAACGAGTCCACTGAAAGAAAAATCGGTATCATTCATATTTAGAGAGTCTGAATGAATACGGAAGAAGACTCCAAAAGGTCCTTTTTTGTATGATTTAGTCTCTAAGGCCCGAAAAAGTATAAAATCATACCTTAGAGAACTCTTCTAGTCATGATCGGCTGGAGTGTTCCTTTTTCATAAATAGTCCTATCCAAACCGAAAAAGAGATAACCTACCATCGGAAGGATGACTCTTCAAATACTTTTACGAGTATGAAGAAGACAAGTACTCGACAATATTTTCATATTTAGGGAGCCTAAAAAGAGTTTAAAGAGGACTCCATGAGGTTTCTTTATACGATGTCACTTTTTACGAGCCTGGAAAGATTCGGAAATGGAATCGGACCTTTGATACTAGGTTTAAAGAGCGTGATCAAAGTGTCGTAATAAACCCTCATCGACCTTTTCCATTTTATAAAAGTACGAAAAAGCCATAAACAAACTTTCAAAGCTTTTTTTCTAGAGTTCTCCTATCCTGCAATAGTCTTAGAAACAAGTGTTAAATTCGTTTATAACTAGCATTAGGGATTATGACAGACAAATTTTGACCAAAATATGATTTTACATCAAAACTATAGTAAGTCAGACCCAAAAAATGCCTATATAAGTCAAGTAAATAGTAAAAAATCAAACCATTTCACTATTTACCTCTAGCAGAGAGCACTTGGAGCATTTTCTTAGTGAGATCTTCCATAGTTGATACCGGGAGTTTCCACCGTCTGTTTTCAGCATTGTCAGTTGCTAGTAAAAACTAAGACCCGTATCTTTCATTTCATAGCATCTATTTTGAGGTTTGGTGGGGTTTTAGGCTTAAATGGCGAGCCCTAAAACTCATAATGTGGGCACCGCAGGTACCCCTTACGGGATACACGGTTCCACCCTAAAACCACACTGATAATATAGTGGATAGGCGGTGCCACTGCCTGTCTCCAACGGGGCAAAGGTAGTGCCGACCGTGGATAAGTAAAACAAATGGTATGGGAAAAATAACCTCATTCTTTTGATTATTAATTATTTAAGGATGATTCTAATGCATACCATTGTTGTTTTTGGAAGGTCTAGATCACTCAAAACATGGTGATATGGAAGGAAAGAACTCATGACAATGAGGATGCTGCTGCTGAGAGAAATGTGGGTTGTATAGTCTCATTACAGGACTGTGGGCTTATGAAGTTCTTCCGGACCCCAAGCATGGTGTCGCACGAACGGCTACTAGAACAAATACTACACATGTGGAATCTAGAGCAGCAGTACTTCGAGGTGGGGGCACACATACTTACAGTGGAGGTAGAGGATGTCTACTTCTTGATTGGTCTATTAAGACGGGGCACTCCTATCTCATTGACAGGTTCCCGTGGCAGGGACATTACTACTAGAGAACTTATAGATCAGCACTGTGCACCGGGAACAGGTACATAGGGGAAGAATATCCCCATTAAAGCAGTGACAGATAGGGCTCTATGAACCATCTTGTTTACCATGCAGAGGGTGGCCAGGAGTCAGGGTGTGCACCAGGCTTCCAGGGCACACATGCTGTATGCCATAGAGGCTATGGCACCCACGATGTTCAACTGGGTGGAAGAAATGCTTCCAATCTTCAAGGATCAGCTGACTAAGTGTCAGCAAGGAGAGCTGAAGTAGTTCGACTTTGGTTCCATCTTATCCTGCTTCTTCTTTGAGCGGGTTCCATAGATGAGGCCACAGGTGACCTTCCGGAGTCCGAGAGCACGGGACCCCCGTATGCTGAGGTGGGTCGAGGTCATGGCTCACACAGGAGCAAGTAGGGGAAGAGTGAAGTTCGATGATCCATTCTTCATATGGTTATGGGATCAGATCCTCATGGTTGAGGACTATGCTTATGCAGGAACGAACTTCACAGGAGATACATACCTACCACTCCCACCTGGTGGGCAGTGGGGTGACATCGGTAAGAAGCAAGAAACCCTAAAATGAAATGTTTTTATGTTTTCTGTGTTTTATATTTTTTATGTTAAGTGACGAGACCTAGATATTCTCATGCAGATGTTGGAGCAACGCGACCTAGAGGAGCATCTCCATTGGATAGACGAGCAGGAGCTCGCTCTGTACCATAGGGTGATGATATCACCGGGGAGCTGGAGGAGAACCTGGAGAGGTTTACTCTAGACATCCCAGATGCTGACATAGATGATCTCCCGATGAGATATCAGAGATCCATAGTGGGAGTACTGGGCCGATTCAGTAGGCTTCTACGCAAGGTGGCTCGAGCGGTGATCTGCTATCATGAGCACCACTAGTGTATGAGATATGTACTAAAAGCTGATAGCTTCAGGATTTTGTATGATGACTTTTCCTGAAAGCCTACGTGCTTCAGAGGAGGTCTCGGGACCTATTTTTTGTAAACATTTCGTATATATATACAGACTTTTACACGATGTTTATATGTTTCAAATGGAAAATACTTTTCTATGAGTTCTACGTGTCTCAAAATGTTTATTTACAATGGACCATGTTTGATTTACCATCATGAATGGGCAATATGCCAGTCTAGGATGTAGTTAGCGAATGAGTCAGCAACTACATTATGTTCCCTAGGGATATGCCTATAAGTAATAGTTTCGAATGATATTTCTAGCAAACGCACTCTCTAGAATAGGCGAAGGAGTATCGGGTTCCTAATGGTGTAGACATGGTTCAAATGGTGAACCACGAGCTGTGAGTCCATCAAGACTACTAGATCACGAACATCATGGGAGGCAGTTTCAATCAGAAGACCGTTGACTGCTTCATACTCGGTGATGTTATTAGTAGCGGGACCTATACAAGCCGCTCCTGAACTGACCGGATCTTCAACTGGGGAATAAAGGAACCAAGAAGCCGAGGCGAGATTCAAGGTGTGGCAGCAAGCACCATCAGCGAAATCATAGAAAGCCATCTGCATGACCAAAACATGGTATAAACAAATGTGGACACGAAGCTCAAAACCATCTTGAAAATACTAAAGCACACTGAAATCAAATAAATATACATATATACAAGATACTACCCGAGAAAACCTAGGCATAGTACCTTTTCAGGTACAACCCATTGCAAGGTTTCCCCAAAGGGATCCCATCATAATCAACGAGCTTGTAATCTCCTTTCTCTAACACCTTGGAAATAACAAAAGGTCCGTACCACATGGATTCGAACTTACCCTTCCCTAGTTTGTCATATCTCTGATCATAGGTCAAGACTAGGTCACCCTCGTTAAAGACACCAGGCTGGATGGATTTATCATACTGCACCTTGACACGTTTCTTATGTGCCTCATTAGCCAAGGCAGCATCTCTTCAAGTCTCATCAAGGTTACTCAAGTATACAAATCTTTCTTCCTTTGTGGAAGTGTCTGGGATAAGTTTGACGACAAGTTGTAAAGATGGAATCTGACATTGGATGGGTAAGATAGCTTCAAGTCCATAGACAAGCTGAAATGGTGTGAAAATAGTAGTTGTTTTCACAGAAGTATGATAATCCTAGAGAGTGGAGAAAAGAACGCAGTGCCAGTTGGATTTATGATCTCCAACCATCCGACGAAGCATAGTTTCCAAAACTTTGTTAATGGCCTCTACCTGACCATTAGCTTATGGATAATATGGCGTAGAGTTTTCATGGAGAAACCCTAGCTTGGCACTCATTTCCTCCATCATCTGATTACATAAATGGGATCTGTGATCAGTAACGATGGACTGTGAAACTCCAAATCTAGCTATGATATGATTGAACAAGAAGAGGGAAGTAGTCTTACCATATTCTACATATGTAGGCATGGCCTCAGCCCATTTAGTAAAATAATCCACAGCTACAATGATGTAACCATGCCCCCTTGCTGAGGTAGGATTACAATGCATGAAGTCAATCCCCCATTTGGCAAATGGGCCAACGGTAGTGACGGGGTGTAGCGGAGCGGGATGGGTGCGCTTTTTAGGATACAAGTGTTGACAAGGTGGGAATTTCTTAACAGCCTCATGACAATCTTTGAAGATCGAAGGCCAAAAATAGCTAGCGTGAAGGATTTTCTAGGCTGTAGCCATCCCAGATAAATGACCGCCACATGCTCTAGAATGGCAATCATTTAACACAAGTTCAGCCTCCTAATGAGTGAGGCATCGTTGAAGAATAGAGTCGATCCCACGTCTATACAAAGTATCATTCAGGATGAGATAAATTTTTGTGTGGTGATGGATAGATGCGGCTGAAAACGTTGTGTGTGGAGATATATTAGCAAATATCCATACCAAGGATCAGTAGTGCTTATCAGGAACAGGAATTCATCCGAAAATGAATCACTGGGCTCAGATTTCGTCGAAGCACAGGGAAGGTCACACATAAGCTCTGCAAAGACCAAGTATTTCTTTGATGTAGCCTTGGCAAACTCTAGACCAAACTCCTGAAGGATAACAATCCAACGGGAGTACTTGCCCCCGAGCACCTGACGAGTCAGGATGTAGTACATCAGGTTCTGGTCTGCCAATACGATGGTAGTGCGGAGCAGAATGTAATGACAAAACTTTTGTACAGCAATGACCATGGCCAATTCTAACTTTTCCACACATGAATAACGGGTTTCAAAATCCAAGAGATTCTTACTGGCGTAGTAAATCACGTGTTCCTGATCGTGGAGATTGTCCTGTGCTAAAACCATAGTGATGGTAGTAGCAGAGGCAGCAATGTACAAGAGAAATTCCTTTGAATAATAAGGGGGGGGTATCATAGGTGAATGAGTCAGAGCGTGCTTAAGATTATCAAAGGCGCATTGGGCTTGGTCATCCTAGAAGAATGGAGTGTTCTTCTTAAGGAGACGCATATAACCATGCATTTTCTCTGTGAAATTGCACATGAAACGACGAAGAAAGTTTGCCTTCCCCTACAAACTTTGGAGTTCCAAGAGATTAGCTGGGGCTGGTAGATCAAGAATGGCGACATTTTTTAAAGGATCTATTCGGATTCCCTCTTTGGATACCACAAAACCTAGTAGATGTCCCGTCTCAATGCAAAAAACTCATTTATGTGGGTTGAGTCGTATATTATAATGACAGCATCTTAGGAATATCTCTCTAAGAAGACTAGGGTGGTCCTCCTGTCGCTGAGAATGAGCAGGGAGGTCGTCAAGGTATGGTTCAACGATGTGTTTGACATCATGAAATGCATAGGACATCGCACGCTGGAACGTAGCTCCAGCATTTTTCAAGCCAAACCGTAACTTCTTATATGCAAAGTTTCCCCATGGGAAAATGAATGTCATCTTATGCTGATTGGAGGGCAATATCTCAATCTGATTGTAGCCGAAAAAGCCATCCATGAATGAAAAGATGACACTACCAGCATAGTTGTCGATAATCTGATTGATATGCAGGGTAGGAAAGTTGTCCTTGAGACCAGCTTTATTCAGATCCCTAAAGTTGATATAGACTCTATTGGTGCCCTACTTTTTATTGACAGGGACAATGTTCGATACCCAGTCCATCAGGGGTATAGGATAAATAAACCCAGCTTTCAAAATCTTCTCAATTTCAGCTTTTATAGTTGCGGCCTTCCGAGGACGGACTTGCCTAAGTTTTTGCCTGACATGTTTGGCCGAGGGATAAGTTTTAATCTCGTGGACCATGATGGAAGGGTTGATCCCTGACATCTCTTCGTAGGACCAAGAAAAAATATCACTAAATTCTTTAAAAAGTGCCTTATAGGCTTCAGATTCATCTGCGGAGAAGTTCTGCCCAACATGAACATGCTCAATAACATCAGGCTTGGCTGATATGTCAATCGGGTTCATTTGAGTAATGTTGCAAAGGTTTCCTTCAGAATCTGTATGTTGCAACAATATAGGACTTTGGGGAACGTTGACAATATTAGTAGGAAACAAGGATGCAAAATCATGGTTAACCGAACTGGTGTTGGGGAGGAACATGGATCTATGATGGTGATCCTCCCAAATGGACTCATCCATGCTCATGATCTCAATGATGGACTCATCGAAAGGAAAGTCTCAGCAAGATAATCCAGAGTGGGAAGAGAAGGTTCTAACCAATACGGCAAATGGTAGGGATCTGAAGCCACTAGATGAAGGTCATCAGTGTGATCATCGAAAGAGGTTTGAATGGCGTCATACATAGCTTTGTGAGGACTTAAGGAGGTAGAATCAACAACATGTTTTCCCTTAGGCTCACAATCAAATGAAGCGATCATATGGACTGATGTGGAATCTGTGCTAGGATGAGTGGATGGAAAAACTCCCATGAGGGAAAAATCCTTCAACACGCCTACCCCAATCGACTGATAAGGAGGAGGGGACTGGCCTAACATGCGGATGTTATTAGCCGTGGAGGTAGTAACATCTAGCGTACAGAAATCAAGCTGGTCAATAGTGACAATTTTCCCCAGATGTGGAAATTAGACGGTTCGGAATACTGTTGAAGCAATAGCAGTCATGGCATAGAACCAATTTCATCCTTAAAGGAGATTGTAATCTAAAGGGGCATCTACCACTTCTACTTGGATGGAAATGGTTTTTCCCCCCAGCTCGACCGCAAGGGCTGGTATGAGACCATGGGGCTAGAAACCCCATCTGTCAAAGGCTTTAAGGGTTGTAGGAGATGTTACAAGCTCGGGACAGCCAAGGGATTTCCAACAAGACAGAGACAGAACGAAGGTCGAAGCTCCTTCATCTAGGATTGTTCGAAAAAATTTCTTGCCAATCACTTTCGTAACGACTTGAAAAGCAAGTTTATGTGGTAACCTAGACTTATAGTTCTCAACATTCAAATGGATCAAGTTGGTGTTATCTAGGTCTAGAGCTCCTAATGTAGTCAACAGGTTTTTGCGCTGTGTAGGGAAACTTTGGAGTACTTCTAGGGTAGACATTACACAAGGTGCCTGAGCAAGATCTTCAACCACATTATAAAATTGAGTAGCTCGGGCATTGGGATTAAATAATTCCTTCCAAAGAGTACTCTTAGGTGGGTGCAAAATCATGTCGAGAGTAGGCTTTTCGATAGACAAGGAGACAGTAGACGAGGACTCAGGAGAACTAGTAGAAGGGGCTTTACCTGAAGAAGAATGATCTTCATTTTTATCCATAGGTTTATCATAATTCTAAATTCGAGTTTGTAGATGGATGGTATCTGAGGACATCATACGAATTTCCTCTGACGAACTAGAATTACCCTGATTAGACATGTGGTCTATCAGTTGTTGTTGAGAGGGAAAAGGATCCGTAAGTACTGCAGGTGCGGGATTGGATTTCAAAAATTGGGAGATTTTGTCTCGGCAAGGACACTCCTTTAAAAAATGGTCACCACCGCATAGCAGACAAGGATATTTCGCTTTTCTTTTCCCTTTGTCATTATCACCGTTGGTTGGTCGTGGCATCTCCGGCTGGTTTCCAGGTTTTTTATTTCGATTTTTACCTTTCTTTTTATTACCCAAGGTTTGAGTACTTTGAATGGATTGACCTCATCAGAAACCCTAGGAGTCGAAGGAGTAGATGGGGTAGTTTGGGTTTGCTTGGTAATTTTCATTGTTGATGGGGACTAGATTGAACCAACAATCCCATCAAGAGGTACTTCTACTGGTGGCTTGACAGGATCAGTGCTAGGGTGAGGAGCTTGAGGGATCAGGTCATAAAGAGTGCCAGACTGGGAATAAACCAAGTCTAGGTACTGAGCCCGACTAATATCCTGCTCTTCAGTAACGGCACCGCCCATAGCCACATCTCGGGAAATAGGAGGCAACAAGGATTTGGTGAACCAATCAACTAGTAACTGATCTGGAATAGGGGCCTTAATAAGCCTTCTCCACCTTCTCCACTCATGAATATGATCAGAAATGTGGATGGAGGTGTTCTATCACAGAGAGTTTAAAAGATCAGTACCCATTTCATAACGAATATGGAGCTGAAAGTGTGTAAGAAACATGGTTTCCAACGAGCCAAAATCCACAAACGAATGTTGTGGGAGTTCAATGTACCACTTCGCAACTGAACTGGTCAAATTTTGTTGAAAGAGTCGTAACCGAATGGAGTCATCCATGAGGGAGTTCGAATGGAATGTCATCACATGGTTCTTTGGATCGTCTCCTTGTTTCCCATCGAATTTTGGGATGTCTGATGGTAACTTTACCAGAATGGGTGGCCACGAGGGATTATGTCGAATGGGGTCATTAATCAACTTGGACAGATTAGGTAAGTCCAAAGTTGCTAGGAAGGGTAACTGTCGGTTGGGATGAACATACTGGTAATATTGATATGGCATATAATTACCAGTAGGACCATAAGTGGACTGATAAACAAGTTGCTATGATGAAGAACTACTGGAAGATCCACCCATAGGGGGTTGATTTCTGGGATTAGGACCGCTAGGACCACTAGGGCCTCTAGGAGGAGGACCACCAGGGCCACTGGGACCACCAGGACCACTAGGAGGCAGACCATTGGACCCTCTAAGGCCACCAGGAGGAGGTAAACCTCCAGAGCCACCATAACCACTAGGAGGAGGGCCACCAAACCCTCCAAGGCAAGAAGGAGGAAAGCCACCAGGTCCCCCAGGACCACTAGGGCCACCAAGACCCTAAGGAGGAAAGTTTCCAAATCCTCCGAAACCATTAGGCCCCCCAGGGGGAGGACCTCCATAAGGGGGTTCTCCAGCACCTCCTGTAGTATGTATAGGTATCACTCCCATGGCTGGTATGTAAGACCAGTTGGGTTACCCCCATGGCGTAAAAGTATTAGTAGGGTATGGAATTCCTATAAAATTGGGTGGATAATTAATATTACCTATAGGTATTTGATAACCATAACCTCTAGAAGATTGAATGGTTACAGGTTGGGCCCCGGAGGGTTGACTTGAACTGGATGGGGGATTAACCACATTAGAATGGGTGGGAGGGACATAAACTGTATATGGTTCTATGTTAGAGGTCTGCCTTTGACTAGTAACAATTCCGGTGTCAGATTACATAGGTCGTGCCAGGGGTTTCCCCCTGGCACTAGAAGGTGTAGATGAAACATGAATTGAAGATTGAATCTCAGGTACAGAAGACCTGGGAAGATTAGGTATAGACATAACATGAGAGGTGGTAGGGGTGGTATCTTGACCTGGGTTGTGGGGTGTCAATGGACGATCTATAATCGGTTCAATGGGTCTCATAGATTCGACAAGTGAACAATATCTCTAGGAAAAAATGTGGATCTTGGTAGTGTTGGGCCTAAAATGTCATCAATTTGCTTATCAATCTCCTTTACACGGAGAATGGCAGAACAGTACTGCCTACGTTCTTCTTCAATTTCAGAAGAGATTCCATAGGTGCCAAATGAAGCAATGGCTTGACCTACAGGGGTTTCCCAAAATTGAGCATTGGGACCAAAATCCAGGAGAGAAATATCATCAACATGTCCTTCCACAGGAGAATGGAACAAGGAATCTCCCCGAGAAGGCTGTTGGACCAAGGGAGGCGAGTGTGAAGAATATGGTACTCCACTTTCCACAACCACATTTTCTACCACGTGGGAGGTGGTAGCAGCTCCTTGGTTAATAGATTCCATAGGATTTTCTCCTAAACTAGGAATAAAATCAGGTGGCAAGCCCCGTACTCTTCTGGACTGTCTTAACTCAGTCAGTTTGTACAGTTCCTAACTAACCTAGGGTCTGAAAATCTAGAAAACACACCAAAAATAATTTCCCTACACAAGCTATAGGTCAAAACAAGCACACTTAAAATGATAGGAGGAGTTCAAAAAGTCAGGTCTCTCACTAGGATTGTCAAGAAGGTTCCACTCGCAATATACCTCAAGGGTACATGTGTAGTAATCTCCCCGAATGATGTTTTCGGTGTATGGCTCCAAGAAAGACGGCCAAATGGTTTTTCTCAGATAGATAAGATACCCTAGTGGGGTCTCTCGATATATTCAAGGTACGTGGGAGCTCGAATCGGTAGTAGTGTTGTCTAATGCATAACCGTACACAAGGGGCCTTTTGATATACAATTGAGTACGTGAAGTACCTTTCTATATACCTTAAGGGTACGTGAAAGGCCATTCGATATACTGACGGTACGTGGAAGAACCGTGCAAGTCTCAGAATGTAATGCTGACAAATAACAACATCTCCTATGCTTAATAACGCCCGAACACATCTCTAACCTATCACTCAAGTTACTATGTAAATTTTAACCTACAAATACCGTTAATTTTAACTTGTACAGTTAGGTGAATGCATGATGTTTTGACAGAAAAGTAAAACCATGCAGTATGCCGGTGCAAGATATTCACTTTACCGTTCAGTATGCCTACTTACGGGAGGGAAAGAGAGTGTTTTCCTTTTGTTTCAAAAACCAAAAATAATTCCACACAACAGTCATGAACATCAAATCAAAGAAAAGAAATCACTTTTCCAAACTGATTTCTTCTTTCCAAAAGCAAATGAGAAGGGGAAAAATCTCTTTTCCTAAAAGAAAAACAAGAAGCACACCTATATGCAAATGCACTCTATTTTTTCAAATTTCTCAAACATAATAAAATCTAACTTAAAACTACCATTTTTTTTTTATCGAGATATCTCTAAATGCATGAGAGATGAAAGATCATAAAGGTCCTGAAAGCTTGTAAATCCAATCAGAAAACCAATGTCCAAAGCTCAATGATGATATCCTAGTCTCAATCAAAACTTTTCTTTTTTAAAGGAAGGAAAAAGAAGTTTACTATGAAAATAAGAAATGAAACCTAGAAGCTAATATAGTGTTCTTCTTTTAGTCTATGTAGCAGAAATGAAAAGAGGTTTCAAATAACACCCTAAGCTTTTCAGAAAACAAGAAACTCTTTCGTAAACACAACCAACAAGCATAGAAGCGAATGAACAATCAAAAGACTTAATCAAACTTTTGAAATTCCACTCAAATCAATCTTAAACCATAAAATCTCAAAGCACAAGCATACGATTCAGTAACACAAGTCTGACAAGCAGAACTGAAAGCAAAAAAAATCCAAATTTTTACAAAGAAAAATAAGGAAAAAAGGCTTTGGAATAATGCCTACTTGGCACCGTGCTTCTCAAGTGTTGATAGAGCGTTTCCTAGACAACACTGCTTCTTGCCAATAGGTTACAGGTGGTGGCATCGCATCCTGTCCACTTTGTTTAGGTGGTGGCACCGCTTCTCATACATAGCATAGGCGCGGTTCCCTGTAGATGACCAAAACACAAGAAGAACAAAGGATCCGGTCAGAAAAAGGCTAGATCAAGGCAAATACTGTTGAATTGAGTATGGAAATAGAGCATAAAAGACTGAAATGACTCAGATCTAAACAGATCTAGAGATTTCAAACCCAAACAAAGTCAGTCAGAGAGTAGATCTAACTGAAGAGAGTTGAAGAAGGAGCCTGGATTCAGACAAGAGTTGCAAACTGAGGAAGATCAAAATGACTGATATACAACTTCATTCCCTAGCAGAGTCGCCAAATTTGTTAGCTGGAATATTTCACCTCCTGCGGACAGTAAGGTGTTCCATTGGTCTGAATGGTTCAGATCTAGAACAAATAGAAGACAAAGGTTGAAGACTCTTTCGTAAACACAACCAACAAGCATAGAAGCAAATGAACAATCAAAAGACTTAATCAAACTTTTGAAATTCCACTCAAATCAATCTTAAACCATAAAATCTCAAAGCACAAGCATCAGATTCAGTAACACAAGTTTGACAAGCAGAACTGAAAGCAAAAAAAGTCCAAATTTTTACAAAGAAAAATAAGGAAAAAAGGATTTGGAATAATGCCTACCTGGCACCGCGCTTCTCAAGTGTTGACAAAGTGTTTCCTAGACAGCACCGCTTCTTGCCAACAGGTTACAGGTGATGGCATCGCATCTTGTCCACTTTGTTCAGGCGGTGGCATTGCTTCTCATACACAGCATAGGCGCAGTTCCTTGTAGATGACCAAAACACAAGAAGAACAAAGGATTCGGTCAGAAAAAGGCTCGATCAAGGTAAATACTGTTGAATTGAGTATGGAAACAGAGCATAAAAGACCGAAATGACTCAGATCTGAATAGATTTGGAGGTTTCAAACCCAAATGGATTCAGTCAAAGAGTAGATCTGACTGAAGAGAGTTGAAGAAGGAGCCTGGATTCAGACAAGAGTTGCAGACTAAAGAAGATCAGAATGACTGATATACAACTTCATTCCCCAGCAGAGTCACCAGATTTGTTAGTTGGATTATTTCACCTCCTGTGGACAGCAAGGTGTTCCACTGGTCTGAATGGTTCAGATCCAGAACAAATAGAAGACAGAGGTTGAATACTCTCCCTAGACGTTGTAGGTATCTGGAATACAAGGATTTGATAGTCCTCCTATGTTCCTGCAATGAGTTCAACACGAAACAGATCAAAGCAACTAGAATATGATCTACTAATCTATGCTAGTGACTAAGGAATCTAACAACATACATCTGAAATCAAACATCAACAATATATGTGGGATAGAAATCAACTTGCATTAAAGAAATATGAAGAAGTTTACAACCAAGTCTTAGTGTTGACATGCATCTCCATGAAACCAAGCATTCTCATCCCCATAAGCTTCGACTCTAGTTCTCTCTATGCTCTCCAATGATATGGACCAAGTGATCAATTCAACAGCATAACAATGCCTTAAGAATTCTCCCCCTCAACCATGGCCATAAGCTTGTATTTATAAGGCTAGATGGATAGGGTCGGTTGAGAGATTTGTGGGTGAGGTGGCCTCCAAGATCCTAAGATGGAGGATCTCGAGCTCAACTGACCCACTATAGTAGGGATAAGAGATATCTCGAGGCTTATCATCTAGAAGCCTCAAGAAGCTTCTCTTTTTCCCTTTTTACCCAGGGTACTGCGTTTCTCCTTCAGTTACAGAGTGATTCTGGTAATAAACACTTATGGACTAAGGGCCATAAGCGATGGCACCGCTTGTGGGAAACAGGAGATGGGCGGTGCGAACAAGGGTACCACTTTTGGATAAAGGGTAAAGCGCGGTGTTGGGAATTTGTATGCAAAGATTGACAAATAATATGAGTTTCCACTCCATAAGCTGGGATTCAGGGAAAGTAGGTATTTCCAAATGTATTATCACATGATGGTGACATAATTTCGGTATAACACCTTTCTAGGTACATTTAGCACAAAAAGGTAACTAATGACCTCATTATTTTTGTAACACCACCAAAGTAAAACCATAAATCAAAATTATTATTATTCTTATTATATATATATATATATGAATACATGTTTCACATATATTATCTTATTCTTTTTCACTTGTGTAAATCCTGGAAGAAAAGTTTACTATGATGCATCAACTTAATGATTTGAGAACTTCCATCCTCATTGCAGAAAACGTTTCAACAGTTGTAAGAGTTCCTCCTCAATTGCTGGACGATTAATGCAATAGAAAAAAGATAGACCTTTAAATTTAAACCATAAAATTGCTTAGCATTATTACTAACCAATTTCTTTCAATATATTTCTCCTACAAGTACCCTACCTTATTGATGACCTTACAAAAGAGGGTCTATAAAATACCTAGTACTCCAATCCTAAATCAAAGCAAGGTATAAGATGTGGTAATAGTAGTTGACTATCCAACTATGGAACAAAGTTGTGGTATAATAAATTTAAATAATATGCAAATTTTTTTACGTATGTGAGTTATTTACAACTGGAAAGCGCTAGGCTTGACTTTACCCTTTGTTTATCCATCTCGACCACACTATCGGCATTTCAATCTTCTCAACAGTAGAGTTGTATTACTGCCCGAGCTCTATCCGACGTTTACAGATGAAATGGTGGTAACTTACCGAATCCATACAAGCTTGTTGACTAAATAGAACTCTTTACCCTCCTTCAAAACTACTTATCGTTTTAGTTTCCCTCCAGTCAGCACGGTTGGAGTTTATAGTTTGAAAGAGTGGCTTCAACATGTCCGCCGTCGACTTCCAAGTTGGTATTTTCAAGTAAGGGTTTATTTCATCCAAACGTTGATTTTTTAATTTATTTATTTATTTTATAGATACCTTACTAACAAATCCGTGGTTTGTAAATGTAGGTTTGGTCGCTCGGTAGTAAGCTTCTCATTTCCCCCAGTAAGTTATTGGTTTAAAATGGTGGCTCTATCTTTTTTCTGTTAGTTAAAGGAGGCAATGTTTTTTTTTCCGTTCAAGTTTTTGTTGCTTTATCAATGGGTTCTATTGGTTGGTCATAAGATATCAAAGGATTTTATGTTGGGGTTTATTATCTCAAGCCATTCGACTTCCACATTAATGGTAACTTCAATTAACAGTTAGTAGGGCTTGTTGTTTGGCATATACATTTGTTTTGATGATTTGGTGTTAGTTAAATGTTTTCCATTTGTGTAAATTGTGCAGTTTTTATCTCTATCCTGGAAAGAAGGAAATACTTGTTTGTATTGTATATTTTGGTTATTCATTGTTTAGCGTAAATGAATACCTAGGTTTTGACATAGTATCTTAAATTATGGTTTCAATCTTGGGTCTTCGTTAAGAAATATTGTGCTCTCAGCTTGGTTTTGAATCTCTGGTATTTAATTTATAACATGGTGTGTGTGTATATATATATATATATATATATATATATATACATATATATCCACAGGTTGTGTAACACATTACAGTGTTGTTTATTTGATAACCCGGTTTGTGTGAGAGTTTCACCGCACGCTAGGGTTTTTATTTTTTTAATATAATAGTCGATGGCATTATTCCTGTGTAAAGATTTTCAGTAAACATTACAAATAAATACTATGGTTTACAGATGATTCCTTTACTATGGTTGTATAGATATATTTCCATGAGTGAAGGCTCTATAGTGAATTCTTGAGATAGCACAGAGTTTCCAGTGAACATTGTATAGATGTTAGGCTCTATATCAGGAAATATTTTCAAAAATTGATCTCAGATCGGGATACCATCAGGTTTAGATTAAACATGAGGACATCCATAAGACTGCATTCCGAACCAGATATGGACATTATGAATTTGTAGTAATGTCATTCGGTTTAACAAATGCCCCGGCAACATTTATGAATAGGATGAATAGTATGCTGAGTAAATTCTTGGATAAATTTGTGTAGGTATTCGTTGATGATATTCCAGTATATTCAAAGAATGAGGTGGAGAATGAAGGACACTTTAGGAAGGTTTGGAAACCTTAAGGGAACATCGGTTATATACAAAATTAAGTAAGTGTGATTTTTATAAAAAATAGGTACAATACTTGGGACATGTCATTTAAAAAAAGGGAATAGCAGTTGATCCCGCAAAAATCAAGGCTATATTGTAGTGGCATGACTAAATGATGTACATGATATCGGATATTTTAGGGGATTAACATGATACTAACGTAGATTCATAGAAAACGTATTCAAAATAGCTTATCCTATAACCACTTTATGAAAGAAAAGTGTTAGATTTATTTGGGATCAACAGTGTCATGATAGCTTTGAGAAACTAAAAAAATTATTGACCACAGCACTTGTACTAAGAGTTATTGTTCTAAGTAAGGACTTTGTGGTATGTACTGATGCAAGGAAGGGTTAGCACAGGGTTAGGAGGGGTTTCAACTCAAGAAGGTCATGTAATTTGTTATGAATCACGAAAACTAAAGGAACATGAGAAAATTTATGTAGTACATGATTTGGAATTGGTAGCTATTATTCATGCCATTAATATCTAGCGGCATTATTTAATAGGAACAAAATTTCTATTACTAACAGACAATATTGGGTTAAAATATCTATTTTACCAAAAAACATTGAATTCCCATCAAGTCAGGTGGCTTGCATTTCTGAGTGAGTATGATTTCAAAATTAAACACATAAAAGGAAAGGAAAACGTTGTAGCCTATCCATTAAACCTACAACAACATAAATTGCATTTAGTATTGATTAGTAATTATGAATTTGAATTCAAAGGTTTCTTGAAATAAGCATCAGTTAATGATGAACAATATAGAAATTGGATGAAAAAATGTAACCAAAAAAATTTCGAAACAAAAAAACGTATTTATTAGATTTATGTAGAAGGGGTTTTACATTTCAAAAACTAAATCTATGTGCCTAATAATTACAGTATTAAACATGTCATTTTTAAGGAATTGCATGATAACCCGTATGCAGGACACCTTGGATATCAGAAATTTATAACAGCTTTAAAGAAAGACTTTTACTAGACAAATATGAAAAAAGAAGCATCTGATATGTAGCTCGGTGTTTCACTTGTCAATAGGTTAAGGTCATACACCAACATCCAGCTGGATTATTGCAGCCTATATCTATAGTAGAGTGGAAGTGGGAAACTATCACTATGAATTTTATTATTGGATTACCAAGAACAAAGAAACATAATGACTCCATTATGGTCGTAGTGGATAAATTAAGCAAGGAAGCCCATTTCATACCCATAAATTCCACTTATAAAGCAGTTAATATCGCTGACATATTTATGAAGAAAATTTTCAGGTTACATGGTATACTAAAAAGAGTGATCACAGATCGTGATGCTAAATTTACTTCCAGGTTTTGGATGTCATTATTTAAAGGTATGTATATGAAACTAGACTTTAGCACAACTTATCATCCACAAAATAATGGAAAAACAGAGCGAGTGAATCAGGTCTTGGAAGACATGTTGAGAATGTATGTGATGAATCAACCACGTAAATGAGATGATTATATTCACCTGGTAGAATTTTCATATAACAATAACTACCATGCATCTCTCAAAATGAGTCCCTTTGAGGTGTTTTATAGTAGGAGGTGTAAAGTACCTTTAAGTTGGGGTAATTTGGAGGACTAATGGATTTAGGGCCAGATATGCTAGCACATATGGAGGAGATGGTACGACAAATAAAACAAAACTTAAAAACGGCACAAGACATACATAAAAGTTATGTAGATAAGAAATGAACAACTAAAGAGTATAAAGTAGGAGAACATGCATTCCTGAGAGTCAAACCAAAGAAGAGCAAGCTAAGATTAGGAATCTATGCTAAGTTGGCAACCAAATATGTGGGACCTTTTGAAATTTTGGCTAGAATAGGGCATGTAGCTTATCAATTGACCTTACCTACTTATTTAAGAATTCATGATGTTTTTCAGATTTCTTTGTTAAAAAACTATGTTGATGATCAATCTCATATAATTAATTGGGATAATGTACAGGTGGAACCAGAGGCATATTTCCACACAGAACCAATGTGCTTTCTTGATAGAAGAGAAATTCAGCTGCAGAAGCAGATTATTATACAAGTGAAAGTACAATAGAAACATTATTCATAGGAGGAAGCTACTTAGAAAAGGGAAGAAATTATGAGACAGAGCTTTCCTGCTTTATTTCAAAACTTTAATGATACTAATTAAGCACTGAGGATGATGCAAATATTTTAGGAGGGGAGGATTGTAATACCCTCTAAATTACTTTTTTATAATTGGGAATTGGAAATTTTAACAGTTGCACAATAAATTGACAGAAACTTGGGTTTAAAAAGAGTTATAAAACCTACAACATTCTCTATGGAGAGAAGTGGCTAGTATTCAAGGGAGTTATTTATTTTGCTATAAAAGTCCTAGGCAAGCAAAAAGACGGGATTATTATGAGGAAAAAGGAATTCTAGACAAAGCTTCCAGAGATCACCATGAGTGAATGCTCTATATTGAAATCTTGATATAGAACAGGGCTTCTAGTGAACATCGTACATATGTTAGGCTCCGTATCAAACCTATCAGTGAAGCATAAGAGAATGCTAGGTTTTGGGATAACTTATTCTCTCTAATAATGGTGGAAACTTGAGGCCGCATAGGAACTATTTTAAACCAAAAAGTCTAGGAAAGGGGGTGAAACTAAGCAAGCAAAATTGCTAACAAGTTTCAGTGGTAGGGTGGTGTGTGACTGTTAAAACTACGATTTCTAGATATGCATCTTTCTGAATTAGATTTATTTCCAATGCTGTCCTTATTTTATGAAAATTTTTACTTGTAATGATATTTTATATGTGAATGTTGAAATAATACTAAGAATAGTGTATTCCTTTATTTGATTTATATTTTCTTTCACTTATGCATATGTTAGGTTATTAACATAATGACCTAGGGTTTGAATATTATTTTTTTCAGTCAAGCATTGAAACCTAGGACTTGGATAATATTTTATTTTACAGTCAAGCATCTAAACCTAATGCTTGGATAATATTTTATTTTACAATCAAGCATTGAAACCCAAGTAGGGTTTACTTAATATATTATACTTTATTTGGAAGTTATAGTCAAAGTCACTCATTTTACAAGATTAGCATTAGGAATATCTTTGTTCTTTTACTAGTTAAACTAAAAACATTAAAACTTAATGATGATAAACAAGTCAACTTTTGGCAGTCATTTTTCAAGACGTAATATCTATACAACCAGAGTAAAGGAATCACTTGTAAACCACAGTATTTATGTATAATATTTACTGAACATATTTACACAGGAACAATATCATTGGCTATTATATTAACAAAATAAAAACCATAGTGTGCGATGAAACTCTCACGGAAAATGGGTTATCAAATAAACAACACTGTAATGTGTTACAAAGCCTATGGAAACACACACACACATACCCCATATTATAAATTGAATACCAAATATTCAAAACCAAGCCAAGAGCATGATCTTTCTTAACGAAGACCCAAGATTGAAACCAAAATTTAAGATACGATGGGAAAACCTAGGTAGTCATTTATGTTAAACAATGAATAACCAAAAGATACAATACAAACAACTATTTCCTTCTCGCGAGGATAGAGATAAAAACTTTCCAATTTAAACGAACGTAGAACATACAACCGACACCAAATTATCAAAACGAATGTATATGCCAAACAAAAAACCCTAATAATTGTTAGTTGAAGTTACCATTAATTTAGAAGTCGAATGGCTTGAGATAATAAACCCCGACAGAAAATCCTTTGATATATTACGACCAACCCATAGAACCCACTGATAAACCAGCAAACACTTGAACGACCAAACAAAACGTTGCCTCCTTTAACTAGAAGAACAGAGATAGAGCCGCCATTTTAAACCAATAACTTACCGGTGGAAATGATAAGCTTAATGTTGAGCGAAAAAACCTACAATTACAAACCACGGCTTTGTTAGTAAGGGATCTATAAAATAAAGAAATTAATTAAAGAATCAACTGTTGGGTGAAATAAACCCTTACCTAAAAATAGCAAGCTGGAAGTCGATGGTGGACGTGTTGAAGCCACTCTTTCAAACTATAAACCCCATTTGTGCTAACTAGAGGGAAACCAAAATGATAAGTAGTATCAAAGGAGGGGAAAGAGTTATGTTTAGTCAAGAAGTTTGTATGGAATCAACAAGTTACCACCATTTCATCTATAAATATTGGATAGAGATCGAGCAGTAATGCAACTCTCTTACTGAGAAGATTGAAACATTGACAATGTGGTCGAGAAGGATAAACAGGGGGTAGAGTCAACCCTAACACTTTCCAGCTATAAAGCACTCGTGGACGTGAAATGATTTCCATATTATTTAAATTTATTATACCAAAACTTTGTTCCATAGTTGGATAGTTAACTGCTATTACCACATCTTATATCTTGCTTTGCTTTAGGATTGGAGTACTAGGTATTTTATAGACCCTCTTTTGTAATGGCATCAACAAGGTAGGGTACCTATAGGACAAATAAAATAAAATAAATTGGTTAGCAATAATGGTAAGAAAGTTTATGGTTTAAATTGAAAGATCTATCCCTTTTCTTATGCATTAATCATCCAGGGATTGAGGTGGAACTCTTACAACTGTTGAAACCCTTTCTACATTGAGGATGTAAGTTCTCAAACCATTAAGTTGATGCATGATAGTAAAATTTTCTTCCAGGACTTACACAAGTGAAAAAGAATAATATAATATATGTGAAACATATATATATATAGATCTTGATTTATGGTTTTACTTTGGTGGTGTTACAAAATGGTATCAAAGCGAGGTTTACAAAACTGTGACCTATTGGGACACTGCGTGCTAAGACGTGTGTAATGCATCTAACACATTGATTATAATATATATATATATATATATATATATATATATATATATTNATGGTAGAACCTGAGCGAAATGTGGGTGAAGAAGAAGTACCAAAAGACATTCCAGCTCTAGAGAATGCAATTTTCTTTGTGGAACTTGGATCAAAGCGTAATGCAAACATGCAGTCAGATATGTTGGAGACAATGAGGAGTTTGAAAGTGTATATGGAAAGTATTAAAGAATATAACCTTAAACTTATGAACGCTAAATCAGATCAAGAAGAGATAAATGAACTCATTCTCAAAAGTTTTGGCGGAACCACAAAAGAATAATGTTCAATACTCTTGTGGTAATGGAAAGAAGAGGAAAGGTGTGGAACCAGATGATAGTAGTGAACAAACAATATAAAACATTATTTTGATCATGCAAGACCTAAATAAAGATAAGGAGATAAAATTTGAAAAATATAAAGAACATTCTGTAGAGCTAAAAGGAGAATTTAAAAAGCTAAGACCCCCAACATTTGATGGAGAATAGGAGGAGGCAACTAAGTCTTGGTTTCTCAATATTAAATGATATTTTTAGGTACATAGATATGACGACAAATTGAGAGCACATTTAGCAATCTTTCAGCTGAGCATAAAAGCTTCCCCGTGATGGAAGGAGGCTAAAAGTGTAAATACCATACGCAACAAAGAGTTGAGTTAGAATTTTTATTTTAAGTTATTTAAAAATAAATATATGTCAAAATAGTATTATGATGAGAAATCCAAAGAATTCAATGACCTACGACTAGGAACATTAACCATGGAGGAATTTGTAACCAAGTTTGTAAATTTACAACGCTATGTACCGTATTTAAGGGATGAAAAAGCCAAGTTTTATAGGTTTATCAGTTGCTTACCCCCAGCTTATAATGAAAAGAATGATTTTGAGATGCCTAAGACCATGGATGAGGAAATTAGAAAAGCCAACTTGTGTTATCATTTGTTCAAGCAAATATTAGAATGAACTAAAAGTTGAAAAAATTAAAAAAAAAATGAGAAAATGGATCAACATAAAAAGGGATTCAAACCATCACCTTTCAGGAAAGGAACAAGAAGTCATATTGATAAAAATTATAGTAAACAGGGTGTAAATATCAGTATTGGAATAAAGGGTATTGGTACTTCCAATGGTGGTTGGAACAACACTTCTAAAGAGGTTAAATGTTGGGGTTATAATGGACCTCATCTATACCGAACCTGTCCTCATAATCCTAACAGAAAAATGGCTCCTATAAATATGCTACAATAAGCTTGTACGGTCAATGATATAGCCAGGAGCATACTTAGAATTAATGTTTCCTTGGAAAATAGGTAGGCAGATCATCAATCTACCATGTTGGAAGTAGAAGGTAAAATCTCAAATACGTATGTTTCTATACCTATTGATTCAGGAGCTAATTTAAGTTACATTGCACCGAGAGTACTTGAAAAATGTAAACATAGTAAGGAAAAGCAAAAGAATGCATGGTTAGTACAATTAGTGACAAGAATGAAAAGGAAAGTTACTGAAATAGTTAAGGATTGTAAAATAAGTTTATGTTATAGTTGATTTTACCACACTTGGTAGATCACACTTTTATGGCCTTCCATGTCCCTCTGTGGACTCTTTGGACCCCCCTTGCTCGAATTATACTTTAATCATCCAAGAAATTCCCTTAAAAACACTTGTTTGTTGTCATACGCAAGTTTTAGCTTAAAAGTCGCGTGTACATGTAGCTTGCTCCACTGTAGCCCGCGTACATCAGGAAATATGCATAAAAACAAAAATATTTGGAGTTTTCCTCAATGAGTCCCAAATAACTTGACTCTTGGCCTTCCATATACCTGGAAACACTTCGACTCGACCCTTCATTGCCTATTTAAGGGATATATATTGAGCCTCTTGGATGCATTGAGGGAGGAGGACATTTGAGAGAAAGGAAACTATAGCTCATTATTGCCCCATATTATACATTCTTGAGTTTGCATCCCTTTTTACTTTTGACCACACCTTGCTTCTCTTCCAAGTCTTTCCATTGCTTTGTAATATTTCCATTGAGATGGAGGATTGAAGTGGTGGAGGCCCAGGTGGAGGAATCAGTTTCTTTGTTTCGACAAGGTGTTGATAGAGTTTGTCACTGTTATATCTATTCATTATTAATGGAATAATATATTTCTCATCCATTACATGTGTGTGACTATGAATATTTTATCCATGGATGTAGTTGTGTTTGCTTATACATGTTGGATGTATATATGTTAAAGTAGGCCTAACACTTAACATATATCATGCTTGTTTGGTCTGTTGTTGTTGAGGATGAATTGTAGGTACAAGCGTGGTTGAAAAGCTCAACGGGGATCTACTACAACCATCTGGAATAAGGTATGTTTCGTATCCCTTAGTGTTAACAGTATTTATCTTTCTTGCATATTAAATTAGATTGATTTCTGGTCTCATTCTGTCTGTTGTGTTCTACCCCAATCCATAGGAAGTTTCTTTCAGTAACTTTAATGTTTTTAGTTTAACTTGTAAAAGAATAAATATATTCCTAATGGTAATCTTGGAAAATGAGTGGCTTTGACTTTTCTAAATTGACTGTAACTTCCAAATAAAGTATAATATATTAAGTAAACCCTACTTGGGTTTCGATGCTTTATTGTAAAATAAAATATTATCCAAGCCTTAGGTTTAGATGCTTGACTATAAAATAAAATATTATCCAAGTCTTAGGTTTCAATGCTTGACTAGAAAACAAAATAATATTCAAACCCTGGGTCATTATGTTTATAACCTAACATATGCATAAGTGAAAGAAACTGTAAATCGAATAGATGAATACACTAATTATGGTATTATTTCAGCATTCACATATAAAATAGCATTACAAGTAAAAAAATTCATAAGACAAGGACTGCATTGAAAATAAGTCTGGTTCGAGAAAGGTGCATATCTAGAAATTGTAGGTTTAACAGTCACACACCGCCCTACCACATAAACTTGTTAGCAATTTTGCTTGCTTAGTTTCACTCCCTTGCCCAGACTCTTGGGTTTAAAATAGTTCCTCTGCAACCTCAAGTTGCCACCAATATTAGAAAGAATAAGTTATCCCAGAACCTAGCATTCTCTTATGCTTCACTGACAGTTCTGATACAGAACCTAACATTTGTACGATGTTAACTGGCAGCTTTGTGCTATCTCAATAATTCACTATAGAGCCTTCATTCATGGTGATCTCTGGCACCTTTGTCTAGAATTCATTTTTCCTCATAATAATCCTATCTTTTTTATTTCCTAGGACTTTTATAGCAAAATAACTGATTCCCTTGAATACTGGCCATTTGTCTCCATAAAGAATGTTGTAGGTTTGATAATTGTTTTTAAACCCAAGTTTCTATCAATTTATTGTACAACTGTTAAAACTTCCAATTCCCAATTATATAAATGAAATCTAATTTAATTGTTTCTTTAAAAGTAAATAACAAATAAAAATATCAAAACTAATTTAGAGGGTATGTGACACTTTTTAATCACTACAATCTATCATACCTACAGAAACTATAATTACCCCATAGCTGAGCTTAGGATAACTCACATTTAGAAAGGGGGAGGTGGCATGCAGTTTAAAAAACGGTCATTTATCCATAACAACCAATGATTGTGCATTAAAATTGGAAACAACAATCTAGTTTGATAGATATAATGCATGAAAAAACATGTATAAAACATGAGGTAGCATATCCGCCATGATCTTGATTTCAAATAGTCGCAGAAGTGGGAGAATGACGAAGTGGTAAGGAAGAGTGAGGACAGTTGAATGGTCTAAAACAAAGTACTTGGATAATCAACCTACATTGATTCAAAATAAAGATTGTAGTAGAGATAATAGGAGGAAAAGAAAGAATGGGCATGCTTAGATCATACAAACGACGGATTAGGAGAGTCAGTTCTCAACTCTATCAACAACGTAAGTAAGTTATATTCAGCCCCTCAGCTTGTTCATTTGCTCAATTTGATTTAAGTTGTGTCTGTAAAATGACCACAGGTTTTATGAAGAGTGAGCCTCTGAATCCTTCCCTTGTCTATGATAACCCGGAGGTCTTATCAATCCTTCGCACATTGGTGTGGATATCCTTTTTCGTGGGTTTAAACGGTTATGACCATAATGTGTCCTTAGAATTTGCTATAAACCTCAAGCACTTCAAAGAAGAAGATTATGTGATGAGGGTAAAAGGGATGCGTATCCATTTAAATGAAGAAAAAATGTCAACTTACACAAGCATACCAAAAGGGTTGCATTAGGGAAAGGATGAATAGAAAGCACCATGAAAGCAAAGAAATATTTCTTTGCAAAAGGAGAGAGATAATAGGATAGAAAAGGGAAACTATGCCAAAACCATGGGATGAAATAACAATTTTCTTTATGAAATGCATCACATGTACCGAGAGACTTAGTTATGTACCAAGAGACTTAGTGATGATGTGTGGAGATGCAATGCTCGTGATGATGTGACGAGATAACAAGTTATACAACTTGATGAGAACCCAACATTGTACTCATTTTTTGGAGGGTCAATTTTAGTATTTGTTTTTACCTTCGTTTTGAAAAATATGTATATTGGTAGCACCATTTTTCATTTTGAGCCATTTTTTTACGATTTTGAAAATTATTGGTCATAGAAAAAGAATAATTTTTATTTACAAATGCATTTTTTGAAATTTTACAAAAAATAATATATTTAGTAACTAGTTTTAATGAAAATCTATATACAGTTTTGAATTCTTTTAACATTTAGAAGCTAGATATGACAAAAAATATATACATTTAGTAAGTTTTTCCTTTAAATTTTATTTTAACTAAATCATTATTTTGGTCTAATTTGTAAAAAATATGAGAAAATAAAGATAATTCAAATCATTTTTAAGGTATTTTCAACTATTTTTAACGTATTTTGAGTTATTTTATGTATAAAAATTATATTATTTAACATTATTTTCCATAAATTTATGACTCTCATAAACTCAACAAAAAATATACCATACATTTATAATTAACATATTAAAAATATAATTTTAATCTCAGAATAAAATATTAAAGTGAAAACATTACAAAAAATATAGTATCAAAAAGTTGTGATATTTATCATGTTTTAAACAAATGCATATTGACAAAATAATAGAGAGATTTAAATACTATAAATAGGTGGCGCGATCGAAGAATCGCCCCCCTTAAAAACTTCATCACCCCTTATATATTGCTTATGCAAAAGTCACAAAACATTTTAAGATTTTGTTTTATTTTTTTATTTGGTTTTTAAAATATTTTGTTATATTAACGTATTATTTGGTTTTTTTAATATCATTTCATATTTTATGTCGTTTAGTTTAAGTTTTATATTTTATAATTTATATTGTTTTACACACACTATATATATATAACAAAAAATATCGTATCAAAAAATTACAAAATTTGGCATTTTTCACAACAACATAAACTAATAAAGAATATCAAAAACTCATTTTTAACAATATATATACTTACATTTTGTTTTTAATTTACAATAAGTTAACAACACCATGTGAAAACATTTAAACATCATAAAAATGATAAAACAGATATATAACAATAATAAAAACATAAGTTCAAAAAAACATATGAAAAAAAATATATCTTTTAAACGAAACCATGTGAAAAATATACATAAGTTTTAAACAAATCCATATTAACAAAATAATAAAGAAACCTTAAATAGTATAAAGGGTTGACACCATTCCGAGAATTGCCCCCTTTAACAACTTACTCACCCCTTATATATATTGCTTATGCAAAATCCACAAAGCCTTTTAAATTTTTGTTTACTTTTATTTTTAATTTTTATTTGGTTTTTAAAATATTTTGTTATACTAACGTATTATTTGGTTTGTTTAATATTGTTTAATATTTTATGTTGCTATATAGTTTAATTTTACATTTTATATATTTTTTTAAATATTACAAAAAAATACAGTATCAAAAAATTGTGAAATTTGACATTTTCCTCAACAACAAAACACTAATCAAGAATATCAAATTTTTTTTTAATAATTGATATAACTTATATTTTGTTTTTTAATTTACAATAAGTTGAAACAAAACATGCAATTTTTTTTTATAAAATAATGAAACAAATATATGATAATAATAAAAATATAAGTTAAAAAAACATATGAAAAAATATATAACTTTTAAACAAAACCATGTTAAATATATATATAGGTTTTAAACAAATGCATATTAACAAAATAATAAAAAAATTAAATAGTATAAAGGGGTGTAGCAAGAATCGCTCCTTTTAAGAACTTCCTCACCCTTTATATATATTGCTTATGCCAAAGCCACACAACCTTTTAAGGTTTTGTTTTTTTATATTTTTTTTTGAAATATTTTGTTATTTTTCATCATTGGTTATTTTTAAATATTGTTTTGTGTTTGTTTCGGTATTTTTATTAAATTATTTTTTTTTAATGTTTTGTTATTGTTTAAAAGCGAGTGTAAATTTTCTACAAAAATTTAAGAATATTTTATATTTTCAATTTAGTTGTATTTTTTATGGTTTTTTTTGTATTTCTTTGTTTGTAATGTGTTTAATTTCTTTTTTTGAATTTTTGCATTTTTTATTTTAATTTTAGGAGTGTTGGGTCAGAAATTCCTTTATTTTAAGAACGTTCTAATAAATTCTTAAATATTTTTTGTTTAATATAGTGCAATTTTTATATAGTGTTACTAAGAAGTTTGATAAAAAAAACTTCAAATTATGATAAAATAATATAATTATGTCTATTTTTAAATAGTGTGCTACTGATAGCATCAATTTTCAATTTGAGGCTTGATTTTAAGGTTATTGTAATAACAATAAGGATTATTTTCGTCCATGTCCACATTTTTAGCCCCAAAAAAAAGTGGTGCTATCAATAGCACCACTTTTTGATTTGGAGGTGCTCTTTTCATGAAATTAGGAGTTTTTATGGCTAGAGTTCTCGTTTTGAGTATAAAATTCTCGTCAAGTTGTATAACATGTTAGATGTGATGCTCGTGATGATGCGATGAGATGTGATGCTCGTGAATGATGTGTCGAGATGCGATGCTCATGATGATGTTTTGAGATATGATGCTCGTGATGATGTGTCGAGACATGATGCTCGATACGATGCTCATGATTATGTCCCGAGATATGATGCTTGAGATGATGATGTGATGCTCCATGATGATGATGTTCCATAGATGACGATGATGTTGATATAGTTGTGAAAACTTTCTATGACATATAGACTTACGAGTCAGTCATACAGATGTGTTGTTGTGTTATAGAATACCTTCCTTGTTAAGAGGGAGAGTTAAAGAAATGTAACTACGGAAGATATTCTATTTTGTATTATTTTTATTATTTCCCCTTTTGGAGATTTTGTTCCTCCAATTAGAGATGTTATTATTGTATTTGGTCATGTAAAGTATTGAGGTAAAACCTTACATTGTAAATCAGGTCAGTGATATCCACAAAAGTGTTATTAAAATTTTATTATGTGTCTCCTGATGCAAGTTGGCCCTAATTGGGAGGAGAAGTCGACCCTATTGGGTTATTAGGCGTCTCCACTGATCAGTATAAATAGGGGAAGTACCTCCCTCATTTGAACACACTTAAAACTCAAGCAAGTTCACTAGAAAGAAAAAGAGCAGTCCATCTGGGAGGGAGAAAGGATTCAAGTCTTATTCTCGGTGTTTTACAAGTCTTATTATTGGGGTCTTAGACTGTACTTGGTTGAATTCATATCAAGGAATTTTTGTTGGGTTTTCTCCTCCACGAGGGTTTCCCAGGATAAATATCTGTGTAATTTATCAATGATCTATGATAAGAAAGATGACCATCCTGGTTAGAGTTGGTTAGAATGGCCTATACTTGACCAGTATTTTTAGATGTCCCCTTTCTATCTGTTTGAAGTGACCGTCTGTGCATGACCATCTTGAGCTATATGTTGAAATACTTATATATATAAGGTAGAAACAAACAACCAGAACTTTTGAAGTGTCTAGTATCAAAGTTGTTCAACTCATACTTGGAAAATATATGGTTGGTCATGGGCTCGACAAATCTTGGTTAAAAAATGGTTGATACTTGTTGGAATATAATTCGTCAGGATTATACGTTAGTGTGCATAATAGGAATATGAATAGTTACATAGGAAGGTGAAAAGGCTGGTTGGAAGATGAATCTCAACCACCATATGAAATGTATAAATGTATGCATTAGCAATGGAATAGAATCGAATTCAGGAGTTATTATCCAACAGTGGTATCAGAGCACCACCTGCCATAACTCCTGCTGTTAAGTTTCAGTCCTGGCAGCCTGTATGCTTGCCAGTACATTGCCAGACTGCCTGCCCATTGTCAGTTTGCCTCTGCGTTTCTCCTACAACCAGAGTGCCATAATTTTGTGCGTTATTTTGCTGCTCACCGCCAGTCCTGCTAGCCTGCGTGCATTCATTGTATGCGTTATGATCCCAGAACTGTGTTTGAGGGCTTGGTCTCACTCTGCTAGTGAGTATAACGTTCTCATTTCTGCTCCCACTCTGTTGCTGCGATTATCCTTTTGACAGTCACATCTTAAATCATGTTTTTGGTGTGACTGCATTCTCTCTTTCTGCTGTTGCGAGTGCCTACTCGGTGTTGAAACTCCCTCCACCTGCAAATTCACATTTTCAAGTTGTGACTTGACTGCAATCTACCTCATGTGCCACTCCCATCTCTGAGTGCATATTTCATCGACTAAACTGTGAAGACTCCATGAAGCATATGATCTTTGCATCGAGACTGCATAAAGGGTGGAAACCCTAATCCCGCGAACTGGTGTGTTGTGTGTGCTGCTTGTTATGCGGTGAGAACCGTGGAGTGATGTGTTCATTAATGAGCTGTGATTGTGGTATATGCTACGTATCCATATGCGTTGAGTATATATTTTTATATGCGTTGATTATATATGCTGCGTATTGAAGAGGCCTATATTGGAGCTGTGAGTTTGAATCTATATGCATGAACGATGATTCCTGAACTTGGAAAATGAGTTATGACTGCTGCGTTTTACTTGTACACATTGTTGGTACTGATTGCGTTGTGAAGACTATGTTGATATCTCTTGTGAATACTGCGTTGTGTAGAGATTGAATCCGTGTGTTTTCTTTGGAAAATTTCACATGTTGTATGAAGGATTGTTTTGAGAGCCGCTATGGAATACTGAGTGTTGCGCCCAGCCAAGAGGAGATCTCAGTACTCAAACTGAGAACTTGTTGAAGAATGAAGCCATGATATTCTACTGTAATTTGTTTGAAGACTGGTGACAGAAGGTTTACGCTAGTTCCCATCTGCGTGAAGTCGTACTATTGAAAAGGAGAGAATTATTTTTTTGAACACTCCTTTCATCACAAAGATTGTTGATGGAACGCGTGAAGCCATGAAGACCATTGAATCGTATGACCTGCTCCTGTGGAGTATCATGAAGTTGGAGAGTGCTGCAATTTCTTTGCTGTGTATTTGTTGCTACTATGACCGCGTTGAAGATTGACATTATCCAATTGCGTGAAGGTAAACTTTACATAATTTAATGTGGAGGAGTGTGACTGTCTGAAAAACTAATTTTGGCATAATTCCTATGCGTGGAGTTTTTTCTAGAAAATGTATGCAAATATGTTCATGTGCATGAATGATATGGCTGTTGTATGAGACCGAGCATGTTATATGAGTTATGTTGTGTATTTGATGAGCCTGTGGAAGAATTTGCAAATGTTGATGAGTGAACACGGTGGAGACTCATGCTCTCATACATTTGCGTAGAGGTAAAAGCGATTCATATTATATGTTGCAATTGATTCATAAACCCTAGATTTTTGCGTGAAGTCTATCTAGAAACTTCTGCAAGCATTTGTTTATTTTCATTAAGTGAACAGCCTTGTGATTGCTATATTGGAACCGTGACTATTGCATGAAGAGTTTTATATTCTACGAAGTGCTGCTATGAATGTTATAACATGGAAGTGTTGTATTTTCTCCTTTCGATTTAAAGCTATGCTTTGAGCTTGAAACTGTGACCAGTATAGGAGAAGATTGTTGGTGTTTGTTGTGACCGCTTTGAAGACTGATTATCACTGGCATTGTTGTAAAGCTTGAGGAAGGTGGCAGAGACTTAGACCTGCACCTTTACTCTTTCTTCTTTTCTCCTATTGTTTTAGTTCCTAGATTCATCACAGAAGATGCAATCTATAGCATCTGTGGTTGGTGCCACTCTCTCTGGCAAAGAGAGAGGCAAAGGAAGAAGAAACTTCAGAGATAGAGGAGGTAGAAACAACTCCAACAAAAGATCATATTTGTAGTGCAAGCGTTGTGGAAAGATTGGACACACAGCAGATCAGTGTTGGGCTTTGTGGGACTCCATCAAAGACAGACATAACCAGAAGAAAGATGACAATAAAAACCAAGATGCTAGTAAATCTTCAGATTCTGCTCATTGTATTGTTACAAATTGTAATCTTGGTATTAATGAAATGACTTCATTTTCATCTTACAAATATTGTTGGCTACTTGATACTGGTGCAACATCACACATGAATTTTAGAAAAGATTGTTTTGAAGAACTTAATGAAACAATAAATGGCATAGTTTACTTTGCAGATAAGTCAAGTCTTAAACCAAAGGGAATGGGCACCATTCAGCTGAAGATGCCTGGATTCCCTAATTTCCTGTTGAAGAATGTTCTTTATCTTCTAGAGTTGCAGAGAAGCCTGCTGTCCTTGGTGGAGATTCGACAGCAAGGCCATTCCATCCACATGTTTGATGGAATCGTAGAAATAAGAAAGTCCTCTGACAACCAAGTCATCATGACTGGATACGAAGATGGGAAGCTGCTGAACCTAAAGGGTTCATCTGCAAGAGTTCAGAACTATGCCTACCTCTCTCAGCATGGAGAAGGTAATTTGTCATCAAGTTTATTGTGGCATGCAATATTTGGTCATTTGAATTATAACAGTCTTTTTTTGTTGAGAAAGAATGGTGTATTTGGTTTTCCCACCATTCCCAAAGAGAAGAACAAATGTGATGCATGTATATTAGGGAAACACAGTAAGCTGCCATTCCATGAATCTAATTTCAGAGCAAGTAGGAAATTAGAATTAGTGCGTTCTGATTTATGTGGCCCAATGCTAACTCCTTCTGCTAATGGGAATAAGTATTTTATGACCTTTGTTGATGACTACTCAAGAATGTGATGGATTTACACATTAAAAACAAAATCAAAAGCATTTCAAACATTCAAGGACTTTCATGCATTGATAGAAAAACAAGCACAATCAAAAATCGGTACACTTCGTACTGACAATGGGAAAGAATACACTTCAAATGCTTTTGAAGATTATCTTTGCCAACATGGAATTACACATCAGACTACAGTTCCCTACAATCTTCAACAAAACGGTGTAGCAGAAAGAATGAATAGAACCATAATGAATATGGTACGCTCAATGATGTTTTTTAAGAATGTAAAACTAATGTTTTGGGGTGATGCAGTGAAATGTGTAGCCTATTTGAGAAATAGAAGTCCCTCAAATGCTCTTGATAACAAGACTCCACATGAAATGTGGTTTGGCCATCTCCCTTCAGTCAGGCATCTCAGAGTTTTTGGTTCCACCTGTTATGCCTTGATTCCAAAGGAGCAAAGAAACAAGCTTAGTGCTCGAAGCAGAAAATGCATTTTCCTGGGGTATGAAGAAAACTCCAAGGCATACCGTCTGTATGATGAGGTAAACAAGAAGTTTGTTATTTCCAGAGATGTAATTTTTCTTTAGACTAACAAAAATGACCAGTCCATTGAGAGATAGCTTGATCATTTGGAAAAATATCCTCATCCAAAGAAATATTCTGAAAATGAATATGAAATTCCAAACCTTGAAGGGGGGATTCCTATTCTGGATCAACCTTTGGAATTTACATATGAAGCACCAACTCCCCCGCATGAAGAAGTTCCTGCTACTTCACCTGAACAAGAGATTCAACTGGATGATGTGATTGAGAGAATTGGAAGACTCTCAATCAATGATGAAGCACCACCAGCTGATCAACCAGGACCATCACGGAAGATTCCTAAATGGGCCACAAAGACACTTGAAAGTGTCCATCTGGATGAAGTTGGAAAGACGGGAACGAGAAGATCAAAAAGACATGAAGATGGAAAAGAAGCAGATAATTCAGGTGATGACATGGATGTATCATTTGATTGTGAATTTAATTTATCTGCTATCTTTGAACCAACTTCCTTTGAAGAAGCTTCTACTCGAGTTGAGTGGAAAGAAGCTATGCAGAATGAGTATGATGCACTCATGAAGAATGGAACTTGGAAGCTGGTTGACCCTCTAGTTGGAACCAAACCAATTGGCTGCAAGTGGGTGTACAAGAACAAATACAGATCAGATGGCTCACTTGACAAGCACAAAGCGAGTCTTGTAGCAAAATGCTATGCACAGAAGGAAGGAATTGACTATGAAGAAACGTTTTCTCCTACAACAAAATGGGCTACCATCCGTACCTTACTCTCTTTAGCTGCTCAAAATGGGTGGAAAGTTCATCAAATGGATGTGAAGACTGCTTTCTTGAATGGAGACTTGAAAGAGAATGTCTTCATGTCTCAGCCAGGAGTCTTTGTTGTGAAAGGAAAAGAACAAAAGGTATGCAAACTTGTCAAATCCTTGTATGGGCTAAAACAAGCGCCTCGCGCATGGTATGAAAAATTAACCGAGCATCTTTTGAAGTTAAATTTTGAACATTTTGATCTTGATGATGCAACACTGTTTATAAAGAAAGTTGGAAGATCTGTTGTGTATCTTGTGGTGTACGTAGATGATCTTTTGATGACGGGGAACAATGAGAGCTATATAGCATCCATAAAGAAAGATTTGAAAAAGATATTTGAAATGACAGATATGGGACATCTCCACTATTACTTAGGAATTGAAGTCACTCAACATCCTAAGTACATATTCCTATCTCAAACAAAATATGTTGGAGAACTACTAAACAAATTTTGCATGACAGAATGCAACCCTATCTCTACTCCAATGGAACAGAAAATGAAGCTCACATCAAGCGAAGGAAAAGAATTTGAGGATGCGACCAAGTATCGACAACTTGTAGGAAGTCTTATCTACCTTACAACAACTAGACCAGATATTTCTTATGTTGTTGGCATACTTTCAAGGTTCATGCATAAACCTTGTGAAAGACACTGGTCAGCTGTAAAAAGAGTTCTAAGATACTTGAAGGGGACTCAATACATTGGACTCAAGTACTCTAAAGTGGATGACTTCAAACTTATTGGGTACTCAGACTCAGATTTTGATGGCAATAAGGAGACAGGAGTATCAACTTCTGGATACACTATGAGTCTTGGATCAGCAGCTGTCTCATGGAGATCACCCAAACAGTTAGTTCCAGCAGATTCAACAACAGAAGCAGAATATGTGGCTGCAGCTGAAGCAACGAAAGAAATAGTATGGCTCAGGAAGATACTTGAAGA
>LPNX010299185.1:202610-289277 GCA_001517045.1 Pseudotsuga menziesii
AGAATTCAGGAGTTATTATCCAACATACTTAAATATAAGATGCCTCCTATCCATAACCTTCTTCAAGTACATGTTCCATATCCTTATGTATAGAAGGTAGAAGTAAACAACCAGATCTTTTGATTAGTATCCAGTATCAAAGTTGTCAGACTCTAATTGGAAAAGATTTGGCTAGCCTGGGGTTAGTAAAACTCGGTGTTCCATATCCTTATGTATATAAGGTAGAAGTAAACAACCAAATCTTTTGATTAGTATTCAGTATCAAAGTTGTCAAACTCGGTTGGCCCAAGGTCAGTAAAACTCAGTTCAAGACTGGTGAAAATCAGCCAATGGGTAAAAAAAATCTCAAAATATACTAAATTTGTTGGCAAAAAAAATATCAATGACATTTCTAATCCATGAAATAGATACATGGTTGAACTTGCAAATCTGGGGTGATTTTGTGCGTAGACTCAAGAGTTGGGTGAATCCTTGGACCAGCTAATCCCAAGTACTTAGTGAGTATGAGCCAAGTACTCTTTTTAACTTTCTTATCATGATTCAACCATACTCAAATGACAAACCTTAAAACGATTCAAACAATACTATTTATTATATTCCTATAATTCCATGATGAATTGGACAATGAAAATAAAGACTGTCTTAACCCTCCACTGCTACTGGAAATAAAACATTGTCTCGCTACAGGGTCAAACTTGCGAGTCTAGGTTGAGTTTGATGGTAGGATCTGGATTTTGTTGAGTCTTGGGATAGGTGATTTCTGCGTTCCATGATGAACCCATGATGAACTGAACAATTAAAATAAATATTGAGCCTTATATGAGTTAAACTTTGTCTATTTGAATTTGACTTCTTTGAACTTGCGTTATGCAACAATTCAAAGTGCAATGAAAAAAATTCATGGAATGTTATTATTCTAGATCAATCTCTTGATATTTGCTTCACACCACGGAAGCATTGAGGAGAAAGTTGGAGAAGACACTAAACCAGATTCAAGGGCTCTTAAGAATAAAGTATCTCAAAGCAACCTGAATGCATTTTAAGGCAATTATCATATTTTTATGACTTTATGTGTGGTTGTAGAAGCCGAACAATGGAATGGAAAATCTGATGCAGAGGGAAAAACTAGAGCAGAAAGGCATAAGAAAAAACTAGCAGCCCTAACAATCATAGAGATTCAATGGAGAGATTTCTTAAAGGAGAAGAAATTTATTTGCCTCTTAGTAAGCCCAAATTAGATATAATTGAATAAAAACAAGTGTGTGGTGATTCCAACCGTTTTTCATCGAATTTTGATAACAAGCATATTAAGTTTGATAAATCCAATCAAGAAAAAACTAGTAGCTGGGTTCTAAAAATTATGGAGTTGAGGTCATATTTTAAAGATGAAAATTCTCAATACATCTCAATATCGTTATCTCGGGCGACAATTTATATTTATAAAAATCTAGGATGGGAGGTGGCACTAGGGTGATTTTTAGGGGCGAAATTTCTTCAAGTGGATATTTTTTGGAGTTTTTTCAAAAAATAAATTCGCTATTTGGTCATTTTTTATTTTCTAATATCGCCTATATTTTCGTAAAATATGTTTTTTTTATCATAATATTCACCAAGGTTTACACATTTTAGTGTTAATTGTATGTTTCATTATTAATATTCGCCTACCTATATATAAACATGGTTTTTTCAATCCAAAACAATCGCCTAGAATATTATACTTAAGTTTAATATTAGAATCCTTAAAAAATACCCTGGGTGGCACACCCTCCCCTTTCACATGGACCTCTATCTCTAGCCTCGGAGACTCTATCTGGTCATTTCTCATACCTTTTATTCCCTCTACCTCCCAAAAAGGAAGGTTGGGTTTCCCATCCTTCGCATAATTGCATTCATCCTAAATAGGAATATTAATAATGGAAGGAACAATGGGCGATGGGGATCTCAATTGACAATGATGCTTGCAAACTATTTCCTCTTTACACTCCAAGTTGCGAACATCATCAGTAAAAGGTTTCCAAAAACATGGTGTTCTCCTCTAACGGAGTAATATCGGTAGCTCCCTATAACTAACTGTGGTCGAAGAGCTCCCCTTCAGTGTAGTATTCCATGACTATGGGCATGTGAGTGGGATTCAACACAACACCTAAATCCAAAAATAAAAAAAAATAAAAATATCGGCAATTCATCCTCAGATTCTTTTCCCCCAAATATAGTGTTAGAATATTGGTCAATACTGAGAGGGGGAGTGAATCAGTATTGTTAACTTTTTACCATTTTAACCACTTATTAAACTTTAATCAAAACATATAACCAACAAGATGCACAAAACACATAATTTTATCGTGGAAACCCAATTGGATAAACCACCAATACTTCCTATTACTGCAAAATTGTTATTTACAAATAGTTTTGTCTGCTTCTGCAACAGGGTAATTTTTAGGGGCAAAATTTCGTCAATTGGCTATTTTTGGGGTTTTTTTCAAAAAATAAATTCGTTATTTGGTCATTTTTAGTGTCTAATATTGCCTATATTTACATAAAATATTTTCTTTCTATCATAGTATTCACCAAAATTTACAAATTTCATTGTTAATTTTATGTTTTATATTTAAGCCTACCTATCTATAAACATGTTTTTTTCCATCCAAAAAAATCACCTAGAATACTATACTTAAGTATAATATTAGAATCCTTAAAAAATACTCTGTTCTACAGACAAGAATGGTATTACACCCTATTTTCCAGTAACTACTCGAAGGAGGATCCAACCCCCTTTTTTTCAGCTACAACTAACAGGATGCTACTACGCCCTATTACCAGCTTCTACTGGAAGGAGGCTACAACACCCTGTTTTTCCAGCTACAACTATCAGGATGCTACTAAACCCTATTTACTAGCTTCTCCTGGAAGGAGGATACAACCCCTTGCAGGCCTTTTTCCTTCCCTAGCGCCACCCTACCACCCCAATATGCTTTTAGTAATCTTCCAAATTTCTTTACCCTTCAATCTCTGTCACACTCGTCTATGCTTCTTCTTCTATGATCTGGACCCCAGAGACAATTTCTCTCACTCATCCCTCTGTGTATAAATACCTTCACGTTTCCACAGATGCATCTCTTCACCATTGCACCATTTCATTCTTCGATTGTGCCTCTTCATGAGAGCTTAATTCCTCATTCTATTACTGAGTCATAGAGTCATCTACCTCTGTCATGATTATTCAAAACAACTAAAAAAATTCCCTGCTAATCAATTCATTGTTTAATCATCCAATCGTGACCTTCCACAATCTTAATTTCCACAACCAACCTGGGTCGTTGATTTTATATCGGGCTTTTTCCTAACCGTAGATCTAACGTTAGGATGCAATATGTGGATTGTTGGACTGTGATATTTCTCAAAATGTCTTTCTGCACTTAGCTTTCCGCATCAACCGTTATGCACCGTTGATATTCTTCAAGCTCTCTATGACTGTTGATCTGAGATGGAAATCGGATATCGGATATGTGACTTTTTACAAATATCATTCCACAATTTTCACTTTCCAAACCAATCTTTCCGCATTGTTGATCTCATTCGAGTTCTATCCTGACTGTCGATCTTCCGGATTGCGGATTGTGGGTTTGTGACTTTTTCAACATGGAATTTTGAGATTTTCGCTTTCCGCCATTTTTCTTCTGCACCGTGGATCTTATGCAGATGTTTTTCAGATCGTCGATATTTCTTATTTCGGGTAGCGGAACTATGACATTTCCCAAAGTATTTTCATGATTCTTTGCCTTCCGTTTTTTCCTTCCGCATTCTGTTGGCGGACTTCGGGTTGCAGAAACCCATATTATTCTAGACCTTAATTTCTCATTTTTCGCTCTCTGCCTTCCGCTTTTCTTTTGAACCATTGATTCTCTTGCGGGTTCACTCATGTCCATTGATCTATGATCAAATGTGGATTTTTGGATCTTCCCTTTTCTTTTTGTGAAAATCATTCTTCGTTGTCGATATTATAAAAATTGGATTCCGCATTTCTCTCGACTGATATGGACCGTCCATGTTGTCAGTAAACTATTTCTCAATGAAATTCCACTCCCATACAGAACGTTAACTAGCTTACTAGTTAAATATATGAAATCCCTTGAGGTTCATCGAATCTAGATCTAGTCGGATCATTGATGGACTCCAAATGTATTAAACTGTATTTGATGGAAATTCTATGCCCATCAGAATTTGTTAACCTCCTGTCACTTTTCCCAGTGAAATGTATTTACCATTGTAGGATCAGGATCCCCATCAATCAACGGTGGACTTCAAAAAAGATGAAGTGAATTTCATAGAAATTTCGTGCACATCAACACTTTATATGCCGCGCAACCTTTCCCAGCGAAATCGTTAACTGTCGTTGATCTATTTCAATGATCAACCTTATCCGTCGATCTCGGTCATATTCCCATCGATTCTAATTCCAATTAGGAGATGTTGATCTAATTGGATCACTAACCTGACACAATCAGCAAGCAAATTGTCTGATCTGTCGTCCACGTTGTCCAACATATCTCAAACATTTTACAATTTTATATATTCCGCAGCCAAGCAAAACATTAACAGGCCTCCTAATTAAATAAACGGAATCCTTAAGAACCGTCATATATGTGTCCCCGCCATATCAATGATAGACTTGTTGGCCTGATTTTTCGACCTAGGCCAACTAAGGAGATTAATCCCACACCAGTCGCTTAAAGTAGCCTCCGGTGTGTTTGGGATGGAAAAATCTCGCAGGTTATGGTCCTGCTACCAACTAAATTTTTCTCTTAAGGAGAAACTAAAATTCAGTAAAAATTTATCCTAATCTTATTACTATCTAAATAAACCTTAAAATTAGTTTTCTAAGACCTAAGTTATCCTAAAAATGGTTTCTTAATGAAAGTCTTCGATTTTTTGAGGATTTTGTTTCAAATATTCTAATTCAAAAGACTATTATAAATATTATGAAATTAACCTAATCCTATTTAACAACTGTTAAATATAAACTACACTAAAACTAACTAATTATTATATCTTAGCTGAGAGCAATTTAAATGCTATATTAATTATTAATTAATATTTCAAGTAAACAGAAAGATAAATGGTTAAGATTTAAATGAAAATATTTAAATCATTCACACTAAATCTTTTTGCTATATATTCACAATAACAAAAAATTTAAAATAGATAACTACTTTGAACTTTTCTGAAATGTTTTATTAATTAACAATTAATAATCAATACTAAATATCCGAATAAAAGATAATATTCATAATGAAAACATTGTAATAATACAAATGAAATCAAAACAAACATAAATATGTATATTACTAAGATTCGAATTTTCAATAAAAATATTAAAAAAATTCAATATAATAACATACTCATTCAAATAGCAATATTGTGTTAACAGAATATAATATTAGATAATGAATACAATCATAACCAAGTATAACTGTACCAATAGCATAACTAGAAGATGATAGATTGAAATATATATATAAAGTATTCAAAAATAGTATCGAACAATGATACCAGTCTGAGAACTTTAAGTCACACTCCTTCTCCAAAGATAAAACCCCGATAAAGAGATAAAACTAGTACTGAAATGATATTTCAATGATATTTTCTTCTCATACTCCATCCCCGTATTTACATCGAAATTACTAGTTTATATAACCCCACTAGTCTCTCATTTCAGTTTCTAATAAGTGCTATAATGAATACAACATGAGTCCTATTCCTATTTAGTTGCATCGAATCTCTTCAAAAAGACACCTGTCATAGACATTATACTATGGGATAAAAACTGTCAATTAAATGACTAGCCTGTATTATCTCCTAGTTCATAGGAACTCACTTATTTGTGGCCATCTTGAACATCCAATCCTTCCAGAAGCACCAACGTATGCCAACTATAAACAAAACATCCTGTGTTTGTTTAGGATAGCGATACCATGTACACTTGTAACAAAAACAAAAATAAAATTCTTATTAAAACCATGTTAACAGAAATAAAAATAAAAATAAAATAAAGCAAATTATATACATGCCTGCAAAATCTCCGATTTTGCAGGTATGCTTATTAAAACTTTTATTACCTGTCAAAAAGAGAGATAAACCATATAACCAAAAATAGAAACGACATCAAGTTCTATTTTGTAAATTGATTACTCTTCTGGCTTCAGAAAGTTTAGCTTTGAGCCTGATAATTATCAGCTTCTGTCGATCTACTTGCTCAAGCAAGTGCTGGTTTGTGTTTATCATTAATTTATTGGCTTCCTTGTATCGATTCTTCTTCATGTTCATGTCCTTCCATCTATTAGCCCAATTTAGTAATTTTGCCTTGAATGTTTTATTTTCTTCATCTTTTAAGGCTGCGTTTGCTTGACATTCTTTTAATTCATTTTTCAATTCTGCAATTTTGGTTTCATATACTCTGTCAAGTACCTATTGAAGGGTTTCTTCTTCCTGGTCATGACATGAATCATCTGACTGAGAAGAATCAATATTATTCACATCTTGATCTGGTGATGGAATGCTAATAAACAATGGCTTAGGGCCAGAACCACAAGCATCCATACATGATGGTGTTGCTTCAAATTTACTTGGCTCGGTAATGCTTTTGGCCAATGATTTTTCACGATTATTCTCTATGGGAATAGGTTCATCCATATGCATGGTTTAGAGAACCAAAGATGAAACATCATCCTCAAGTTTGACAATAACTGGCCGAGCATTCTGTTGAGTGATTACAGGAACAGAGGCTGTAGTTTTCGTATTCATGCTTCGACTGACTCTTCGTGTATGAACGAACACAAAAAAATTTGGCTCAAAACTTCCTCTGTCACAACAAACCTCTGCTAACTGTTTCAGCTTTCGCATGGATTCATCACCAAGTTTCTTATAAGTACACAAATCAGGTGGGATTTCATGATTAACAGTATCAACATTTTCATCATTTGACAATTTATCATCCACCTTTGCAGGAGTACTGAAACGTTTGTCAGATAGGGATTGATCCATATTTGTTTCAGCATAACAGGGATCAACCTTCATGATTCCATCATTACTAATATGAATGTCTATAGGTGCACTTGCTTCCTGTAGTTTACTATCCTCTAACTCAGCCTTATGAATATCATCCATTTCAGATTTTGCTGGAGCTTTACACTTCCTACGAGTTTTAGAAGGAGGGTTTGGCCAATACTATGTTGACCCTAGCTCATTTTCAACCAAGAACTCATCCCAAGATTTATAGCTAAGAGACAATTGATGCTGGATTAAAATTTTAATTAGACCGTGGTGGAACAAACTCCTATCAGAGTTGCCTATGGTACTTTGCACTGAATGTGCCATTTTCTTTAGGCTTTGCAGTAAGTAAAAAGGAATATTGAGCTTACAACCCTTCAATGCTAACAATAATCGCAGATGATAATAATGAAGATGAGAAAGACAGTCGTCACAAGAGACATACCTGACTAGGATTTCATAAAACGCTCGCCATTCTGGTTTTAAGAACTTAACTGAAACCCCAATCTTCAACTTTTCATTGGCGGGTAAGGGTAACAATAATGACCAACATCTCTTCTTATTTACCTTTCCTCCTTTAAACTAATGTTCTCCGGTTTGAGGAAGCTTTGTAGCTTCTGCAATCTTATCCTCATTAATTATAAATTTAAAATCTCCAATCTGAGCTACATTTTCCCTAAAACTCATAGCAAATTGTTTGGTAACCTCTGCGTTATGGCCACTAAAACATCTGAAAAACGAACCCCATCCAATCTTTTCAAATAGTGCAGCGACTCTCTCATCAGCTTCAACCAGCTCAAGCCCTGAAATTTCAAATCGGCTGAGAGGAGCCATTGTTTCCTCACTGCAACTCTGGTTTTGGGTTGAAACAAATGAAGTCGTGAAAATCGAAGGAATAGGCACCCAAGTAAAAGGCATTATGCGAAATGTCAAATCCTCAATTGATTCATACATGACAGAAACGAGAACCTCAATTTTTTCCATGTTAACCAAATTTGGAAATGATGAGAACAACAGCAAGTGTTTTTCGCTATGATTAATGGATAGACTAGCCATGACTAACTGAATTCTTCAAAAAACAGTATGTTAGAACTTCAAATCCTAACTAAACCTTCATATCAGAATTCATTCAATTCAGAGATCGTTAATTGAAATATTAATAATACCCAGTCTGGAATTCAGAGATGTGATGTAATATTTTTTATATGAATTAATATAAAATTTATATTAAAAAAAATAATATTTTTTTAATAATATTATAAAAATATATTCATTATAAATGAATATATTTGAGTTTTACATTTATTAAATATATAAAGAGTAGTGGTCAACTCATTTAAAAAAATAATAATATAAAATTCAAAAGTTTCCGATCATTTATTATGTGTGCACAAGAATCTAAATATTTCATTAATATTTTTAACCAATGTCTCTTAACTCTACATTAACTCAATATAGTTGTCAACTACCATTAATGAGACGATTTAGGTTGAATTTCATTATATTTTCATTAGATTTAATCTCACATGGCATATTTGTAGTGTGATGTGGCTTTTTTTATTATTTTCCTTAGGAGGCCCATTTTAGACTCCAAATTTCCTCTAATGGACCAAACAAATATCAATCAAATATAAAATTTCATAGTTTGCATATGACGACTAGATAATCGCAATGAAATTCAGATTTAAATTCTAGTGTTATTCAAAACCTATGTGTATATTTGAAATTAATGACGGTATGTTCATGTTTGTGTAGTCAATGTATGGTAGCTCCACCTATACACAAAACATTGAACTTTGATAGAATTTTTATTCTCTTATTTTCAATGGTGAAATTTCCCCCAACAATATTGTCTTTTCATCATTTTCACCCGGCACATGCACCCAACTTCACCTTATCGATGAGCATGGAAGTTGGGGATCTTTGGAAATATGATCTAGGACATTTGCATGGCATTGCGCCAATTTACCACTAGACTACAAACTCACAAATACTGAACTTATAGAGTTTATTTGGTTGAAACTTGGGATATACAACAAAATATAAAGTAGGATAGGTTTCATATATTATTTAAAATCTTTGCATAATACAAGGACCACTTCTCAAGTTATTTCATAACTACATTAGTTCCACTTAACCCCCTTATTACAACGCACGTTTTGCATCGTCGGGTGTAATTGCTAGTTGTGTGTGGGGGGGGGAGGGGTTGTCAAGTGGACTTTCTTGAAGTTTTAGATTTTCCTCCTCTTTTGAGTTTTCTAAGTTGTTCTTCTCATCTAGTTCATGATAATGAAATTCTTGCTCATTTTTTGGTTTATTTTTCTCAATTTTAAGTAGTAGCTAAATAGCTAACTTCTTTTAATCCTTTTCTCGATACACCATTATGAGAGAATATTTAACTTCTCTAAAATAGAATTTATGTTATACAAACATTTCTCCATTTGCATGATCCCAAAGCTTGCACCCTTTCACACTAGCACCTTAAACAATAAAGATACATTTTGTTGCTTTGTTGTCCAACTTCGACCATTTATCCTTGGACACATGAGCACATGCCTCACAACAAAAGACATGAATATGTTTAAGTAAGGGATTATTTCCCATCCATACCTCCATAGAAGTTTTATCTAGAAGAGTTGATGTGGGATGCATGTTAACTTAAGTAACCTATAGTAGCAACCGCTTCTACCTGAAACTTAATCTCTAAGCCAAATCCACTAAGCATATTGTTAACTCTCTCTCTCTCTCTCTCATCGTCATGTTCATATGTTCTGCAAATCCACTCTATTAAGGGGTATATAGAGTTATATTCTTCCTATAGATGATGAAAGTTGGTTTAAAAATAAAGGTATCAGTGCAGACTATAATCATTTTTTGAAAGTAGAAAACCAAGATCCTGATTGGGAAAAAGACATTCCCAAGAGTTGCTTGAAAGAAGAATGGAAAAAATTGTTAAAGATGGTGGACAGATGCATTACCAGTGAAGGTAGATATATTGTTACTTTTGTTTATCATATGAGGCTTTTGTTGCATATTTCTTGTGATAAGAGGATGAATCTTTCCTTCTTCTTGTTGAAAAGTTTAACAAATATGTTAGTCAGAGTTCAAACTCATCTTAAGCACACCAAACTTATTATCTTTCATCACTGTTTAATTAAACTGCTAATTATGGAAGAGCTTAATAAAGTACATAGAAATTGGCAACACTTTCTGTTTTGGTCTGGTTTCAAGGAAACACTTTCTGTTTTGGCCTGGTTTTGAGGAAACACTTTCTGTTTTTCTCTAGTTTCAAAGTAGAAGATGAAGAGACTCAAGAAACTATAATAGAGACCTATTCTAGGAAAATCAAGGCTCATAAAACCCTAGATAGTCTTTTTGGTGAATCCTCAAATGCAAAACAAAAAGAAGAAGTTGTTGCAAGAAGAACCAACAATAGAAAAAGGAAGATTGCATTTGAGGAAGTAGATAAAACAAAGGAAAAAATAGATTCTATTCTAGAATGAAAGTTTTCAATTCCTAGAGTTTAAAGGGTATACTAGAAAGAGAACAATAATACATTGATTGGAGTCATTTGTTAAGGAGCCTGAAGCGGTTCCTGTACATGAAGGCCAAGGACAAGACATAACGAAACCTTCCAGTAGTGCACTCATTAAGAAAAAATCCAAGAAATTGTCTTAGAAAGCTAAACATGAGATACAACAAGAGCATGTGTTCAAAAGATCACATACTGGTGTTACTAATAAACTTAGTCTTAATGCCAACACTACTATGGACACCTCTCTGAAGAAAAATGTTATTATCTCCATTGAGGATACTTCAAATGAACAAACTGCTAAGATAGAGAAGTATATTTCTCATATTATAACAAATATCGAGAGATGATTACAAGAATTTCCATTTCCTGGAGATGACCTTACAGACCAAAAAAATTCTGAAATGGAGCATGGGGTAAAGAAAGGAGCTACAGGTTTATCTTGTCCAAATAATGTGAAGGAAGCAAAGTAGAATGTTTTAAATTTTCCATATTCAAATGATGAATATTTTGAGTCAGTGGATAATGAACACATTAAAGAAGTAGTAGTATAGGAATCTATTGTCCCACCTCACACATAAAATAAAAATATTAAGAAACTGTGAAAATCCAGAGGAGACCGCAGAAGTATTAGGACATAAATGAGCACCTAAAGCATAGAAACATTACAATGAAAAGGGGAGGAGAGAAAGTAAAGAAAAGACTGGATAAACTTAATGCTAAGCATAACAAATTGTTTGTTTGAGCTTAGAAGACATTCAAGAAGAAAAATAAGTTGCATGAATATAACAAGAAGTTGTTAAAAAGGATTAGGGTACTGAAAGTGAAGTGGTTGCAGGACAAAATAAAACATCAAACACCAAATAACCTTAGAATTCTGGAATGGCGGTTCAACATGTTTAACCAAGACTGACTACAAATAAGAATTTTCTTAAGTAATAAGCACTACAGATTTTGGTTGAGGTCACTTATAAGGAAGATGACAAGATATTTTGTGGATAATTTGTATCATAGTTAATTGTTGAGTTGCCAGCTACAAGAAGCTTTTCACAAGTTTCGGTAGTTCCTTTCATACAAAAAATCATAGAAGTGCTAGAAGAAGTTTTGGAAAATGTGTTTTTGTAATATTCTGTGAATTTTTGAGTCGTAGACATGTCCAATAAGAAGATCTCATTGTCAAAAGAATTCACTAAGATATTTTCTTATGTGTCAAGTTTAATGACTGATTCAAATGGGACAAGATATTAGAATCAAGCATAGTCAAAGCAAAGCCTAGAAAAGTGGATCTAGAATCGAATTTAGGATTTTATGTTGTAAATCATAAATCAACTTGCAATAATAACTATTTCTATTATGAGCTATTAGCTGATATTTGGTCCATAATATTGGGATCTCAAATTTGTCTTGAAGGAATTTTCTATCTCTAAAAAATGAGAAGAAGATAAAATAGGGGTTCTAGTATTGAGGATCCTGAGTGAGTTTTGGGAAGCTTTGTAAAGGGAAAAAGTTTTATTACTATGTAACATGCCATAATCAAAATTCTTGCTACTTGATGGTTGGATTATGTAATATTTTGTAAGCCAAACTCTAATTTTGTGTATTTGAATACAAGTACAATTCTTGCTTAGCTTTTATCGTCTTTCAGACCATGGACTCTTTCACAGTGGTACTTATTATGATTTCCTATAGTCTAATATTATTATTCAAATATATTCTATTTCCTTTTAGAATGTCATTCTGAATGCAAAGTCTTCTTAATGGATGTATGAAGATGATCAATTTCTGGACTTTATGTATTCATTCCCTTTCCTCCTTCTTTTGTCATATCATGTTCATCCTATTGTTTGATCTTCAAGTTCCATGCTTTGATTTATGAAAGATTACAGAAATTTATGTAATTTATGTTTAAGAATTTCCTTCAAATTACCCAAACTACTCGACCTAACTTTAACCAAATCCATGCAAAATATGAGGTACCTAAACTTTGCATTCTCATAGCATAGTGCAAACTTTAGGGCTAACAATACCTTTTTCAAAGAAAACAATATGCACACCTATGTCATTAAGTTTTCTTATATATACTAGATTCCATGCAAAACTCCATTGGTCCCCTTCACTCTGTCATCAAGGAATTTGATCAAGACTTTACCATGACCAACTATGTTGAGAGGAGAGTAATCATCGTGATATACCAACAACAATCATATTTCTCATACACTAAAAATTAGTTCCAATGGGAAGTCATTTGGAAGGAAGCTCCATAGTCAATCAACCATGCACTTTTTCCTACGTAGGTTGCCAAAGCTGCAACAAAGCACATCCACTATCCCTGTGAGAATAATTTTTAGACTCATCCTCAAAATCATTATTTTCCTTCTTGGTATTATTTTTTTTTATCTTCCTTGCAATCTCTTCTAAATTTCCTGACCTTGCCATAGTTCCATTATTTCCCCTTGGATTTTCCAAGGGACGTAGGTCTCCTGCATGATTTGGATTTATTTCTTCTTGCCTTTCTCCTTTGGCCTTCCATGAAAAACTAAGGCCTCTTTGGTGGATTCAAAATTTTTCTACCTCACCTCTTCTAAGAGTAAAGAAACCATGATCTCATTAAGCATTGATTTCTTTACAATGCTTACGAGATCCATTACTAGGTTGTCCCATGAAATTTGAAAATAACACATGAGGGCCATACATTGATCCTTCTCATTTATATTCACTCTGACTAAGATCCATTGGGTCATAATACATTAAAGACATTCAAATGCCCAACTACAAAATCACTTTCACCCATTCTCAAGCATAACAACTTTTTCTACAAAAAAAGGTTTAACCATGGATTTTTCCTTATACAAATCCCCCAACTTATTTAATGGAGTTGCTACAATTTGATCTTCTAAGACTTTCAATAGCACAAGATCAGTCAAAGAGAGCTTGGTAAGGCTTCTCAACTTTCTCTTCAACACTTCACACTCGTCATCTTTCATACCAACAAGTTTGGTTTTAGACATTACAACCCATAGATCTCAATATATAAGAAAACCCCCATCTTGAGCTTCCATGACTCAAAGTTAGTGCCATTAAGTCTCTAATCCAGACATGCTCACCATATTATTGCAACACGTTTTCCTTGTGCACAAGATCCCACTCAAACCAAGATTAGTTAAAAAATCCTTGTCCCCAACACTTTGGATCCAAGGTGAATAGAGTGTGATACCAAATAAAAGGAGTAGAGATGTGTAATACATTTCCCACACTAATAAATTAGAGGGGAATGACCATAAAACTAAATAAATATAGTTGAAATAATAAACAACACATAAACATATAACCTGTAATATCCCCGGTAAAAAAAACTATAAGTAATCTTATTTATTCTCCTAAGTTGTGAATTGCTTTAGTAGACTTAGGAGATTAGCAGCTTGACTCAATGGAACGATTGGGGCATGAATCCACTTGGGAGAGGGTAATGGCGGAGAAGCCACGAGTTTGATGATGGGTGTCATCTATGACTAATATTTTAGCAAAGCTAATTAATGCTAAGGGTTGTTAAGTAAAACTAAATGGTATTGTTAGATATTATCAATACCTTATCTTCGTTGAAAGTGCCAAGTACCTTCTCTTCGACGAAAGTGCCAAGTGAATACTGTCTAATTTCCTAGACCAAAGGAAACTAAGGATTTCCTTATTTTTGTTACCTAGATATGTGACAGTTATTATTAATTATAATTATCCTTATAAAGGCAAGCTGGCTCTTTAATGTTACAACCATAGACCATTTAAACAAATCATTATTTTATGACTAAGTTCATCATTAATGAACGGAAAAGCTAAAACAATAAAAAAGTTTGTCATTAGTGAGTGGTGGTTAGTAGATGATAAATATTATATACATGTGATGTTTATTATCATAAATCAATAAAAATATTTAATGAGTTATCATTTTAATATGAGATTATTGCCATGGTGACAACACTATCAATGTATAGTTAGTAAGTATAATGTATAGTTAGTAAGTATAGATGATTGATTTATGTTATATGTACATGCCCTAGGTAATGTTAATGATCATTACAATGAGGAGGTTGTATATGTTAACATGGAACTATGTTATATTTTGTTACTTCCCTACAATTCGATATATCTAAATGGATACTTTATGCCAATAGATTGTGTATTTAATGTAAAGATTTGTTGTAGTAGGGAATAGCCATACCTTTAGTTGTTTGAAAGGATAATTTATGTATCTAGCTGAAGCTAAGTGAGTGAGGATTAGAATATTTAGAAGTGATCTCATATAAATTATGATACGAGCCATAATCATTCACGATAAAATTTAGTAGAAAGAAATTTAATTGTACTTTTATGTATGGAATTGTGGAAAGGTACCTTATAAGTATTCCATCTTGTCATGTGATTAGAAGGACTAACATTTTGAGTTTGTTTAATTGGAGTTAAAGACAATTTGTTTTTACCTCATGTCCAGAAAAAGTAAAGAGGAGTTTGGTTTGTTACACAACCATTAAAAAACACTTAGAAAATCTCAAGAATCTAAAACACACTCAGCCATTAACAAGTAGAAGAATATGTCTAATAAAAAAAGATTTCCAAATTGTCATTCCATAACTATCTCTCAACTATTTGATTTGTATCGACGTGATCCAACCACAAACTATGTGAGTGTGCTAGTAATAATAATAAATCATTATGCTTTTCCAATTCTACATTCCTTTCTCCTACCAAACATTTACTACCCATTGCACAGCCCAGTATGGAGGAGATGTCGTAAGGTAATGTAATGTTACCAAAAATAAAAAGTAAATAAAAAATTAAAAATTTCGTGTCACTTATAAAATAAAAAATTTATTAAATCTATATTTACCTCTAAAATAAAAAATTAAAATTTATAAAGCAAAAGAAGGATCAATTTCTTTAAAATGTAATTAAAAAAATATATATATATATATCACAAAAAAATGTTTCTTTTTTCAATACTTGATAGATTCCGATTAAAGATAAATCTATAATAATTTAAATTTTTCATAATAACATTATACATATTTTTCTCATTTTATATATTTATTTAAAGTATACCTATACAAATCGCTGGAGTGGTTTGGTCTACAATTATAGCTTCACGAATCACATCCTTTCTTTTTTCCAGTCGAAAAAATCATTCCTTGGTATTCAATGAATCAAAGGAACCTTTTACATCTTCAAGATATACAGTTTTGCCACCAGGGACAGTACATAAAATGAGTAAATAAATCCTATCCAAACATACATAAGACACAATAGATACAAATAGATACCCACAGTAATTACAGAGTAGCTCAAAGAACTTGGGGATCACTACAATATAATCCCTCTCATAGGAAGGATGTTTGATACAGTCATCTATGTCCCTAAAGAAAATAGCAGGAGCCCAGAAATCTGATCTAAGGAGGGAGAGAGACTCTTGTATCCTGTAGTAGCTTGCTCAACAAAACCTGATAGTATCTCAATGAATCAGGTGAGATCAACTGAAATAGAATGAGCATATTCTAAAAGAGTTGTGATGAGTTAACCCCAATAATCTCGTTCCCAAAAGATTCAGTAAGTAAGAGATGGCCCGACACCAAGTGCAGTCCCTCCTTTGATAAGATGTATGCCCTCCTGTTATGTTCCCTATAAACATGACTGAGATCCACCCACATAAAAGAGGACATGAGAATTCTAGTGTTGAAGCACCAGGCCTCAAGATTCTCCATATCCAGGGTAGATTCCTTTTTAGCCCAGTGTATAATCACAGAGGAGTCGCCAAAGATATGTAGGTAAGGTAACCCAATATCCTTGGTGACCCATAGTGATGCCCAAAGTGCTAAGAGCTCAGATCTAGTATTGGTACAGCTGCCACATCCGAGCTTGAAGGCAAGAATGTGATGTTCATTCAGCCAAAGACAGAATCCAGCTCCACCCAAATTATTTCCAGCAGCACCATCAAAAAAGATCATAGGATACAAAGAAGTAGTAGACTTCCCAATGTTCCTAATTCTATGCTTGTGAATCAAAGGAGGCTTAAAGGTCATAATATTATCATAAATAATATATAACATTATGTTCAATATGGGCTCCTGATCATCAAAACATAAACGGTTTCTAGCCTTCCAAATATTCCATATGATGAAAATAGGCAGATACAGTAAAATACCCTTCTGTGATAACCAAATAGATCAATTTTCCAGTAATGTAGAGGCATTCCAGTGTATGTGCACATTAAAAATACAGATGAGTCCACCGATCACCTCCTTCAGAAAACGACAACTAACAAAAAGATGTTCAACCAACTCAGCCTCCTCTTTACAGAGACAACATCTATTAGGTCCGCTCCATCCTTTATTGCTTAAAATGTCCCAAGTATTCATTTTCTTATTGCAAGAGAGCCACACAAAACATTTAATCTAAAGGGGAATATTAAAGGACCAAATCTTCATCATGATGTCATTTTCCAAAATAGTTTTGTGATTTGAGACAATGAAGTCATAAGCTTTCCTGGCTGTCACCTTACCCCTCTGTTCATCAAACATCCATAACAACCTATCCTCAGAGAGCCCAATCCTAATACCCCCATGTGACAGTCCATTTACATAAGAGGACCACTGATCAGCCCAAGCTCCTCCCAATATCAAGTCCAAGGTAGAGTACCAAACAGTCCCATCCAAGCCACAACCATCCAGATTTTGAGCATGTGCAAGATAGGTAATCCCCAGGTTGGTGAGATATTCCCTAAGCTACTCAAATAGGGTGTACTGTGAGTTGAGCCCAGCAATAGGGTCAATGCCCACCCTAATTTTTAATCCATTTCCCACCTTCCATCCCAGCTGACAGGTAATCCACTCAAAGATTCTGATAAACCCATTCCAAAAATATGAAGTACCAACCATACTAAAGGAACGGCCACGAATCCAAACTTCAAGAGGTCTGTTCTTTAAGTATTTATGAGCAATAATCCTGCTCCAATTCCCAGTACCAGTAAGAATTTGCCACAAGCTCTTGAGCCTTAGTGAGATACCAAACCATTCCAGGTTCTTGATATCCCAGCCACCAAATTCAATAGGAAGAGAAAGAGATTCCCAGTTGACCAGATGGGAAAAGTTGTGTCCGTCAGAGGATCCCCAGAGAAAAGAAAAAATAAGTTTGTGCAGTGCATTTAGTATAGATTTGGGACATCTTGCCAATGCAAACCAATAGATAGCCAACCCAGTAAGCACAGCTTTGATGAGGACCACTCTACCTCCAAGAGAAAGATATATGTAAGTCCAATTCTGAATCTTTCTTTCAAATAAATGGATAAGCCAGCTCCAATCAGATGTGTGGTATCCCAACGGTTTAAGATTGAACCCCAAGTACTTGAAACCCACAGTGATAGGATCCATCTTGAACGGAAAGAGTTCAGCAAGTTTCCCCCTAAACATGGAATCTACATTCTGGTGGAGGAAAGAAGACTTTAAAGGGCTAACAGACATCCCAGATACCCCACAGAATAAATCAAGAGCACCTTTATATGCACTCCATTCATCAATAGTTCCAGCCCCTATAAGAATAACATCATCAACAAATAACAGGTGCGTTCAGGACAGCTGAGGAGAGTACTGAAAACCCATGATCGATCCATTGTGCTGTGCATCCAAAATAATGCGGCTGAGTCCCTCCATAATCAAGATAAATAAGAGAGGGGATAAAGGGCATCCTTAACGCAGCCCTCTAGAGACAGGAAGAAATCAGAGGGAGTCCCATTTACCACTACAGCGAGATAGGAGCTCATGATGCAACCCATAATCCAATTTACTCCCATAAGAGGGATGCCAATCTGAATGAGTAGCAATCTGATGAAGGTCCAGTTGGCTCTATCAAAAGCTTTTACAAGGTCCAATTTTAAAACCAAGGCATCTGAATTTTTAGTCTTAATCGAGTGCAATAGTTCCTGGGTAATACCCACCGGTTCAGTAATCTGTCTATCCTTGAGAAAACCAAATTGATGAGCTGATAGAGAACGGTTTAAGATAGGCTTAAGTCTGATAGTAGCAATCTTTGAAATAATCTTGTAGACCAGGTTACATAAGGATATCGGCCGAAAATCAGCAAAGGTTAAAGGCTTTTCACATTTAGGAATCAGGGTCAAAAAAGTAGAATTCAAGGCATCCGAGACTTTACCCTGTAATCTGGCTTGTTCCACAGCCATCACCAGCTCCTCCCCCACCATATCATAAAACGCAGAAAAAAATCAACAGGCCACCCATCAGACCCAGGACTCTTATCCTTCTTAAATCCCTTGAGCACAGCTTCAACTTCCGGGCCTGATATAGGCTTAAGGAAGCAATTTATATCATCATCAGTAGTCATGTGTGGGAAGAGTCTGACCACATTCAGTTGATAAGAAATATCAGAGGACTTATCATCACAGAAAAGGTCACTAAAGTGCTCTACGCCAAGAGCCTTAAGAGCCAAGTCCTCCGATACAGAAATACCATCCTGGTCATTTAGAGACCAAATGGTATTTGAATTCCTTCTAGCAGAAGCAAAGGAGTGAAAAAACATCGTATTTGCATCCCCCTCCTTTAACCACAGTGGCCTACTCTTCAACCTCAGAGTTGTGATCTCATGGGCCCAATATTTGTTCTTCTTTTCTTGAAGAGCATCCCATTTAATTTTATTAGGTGCAGATAAGATACCAGAATCATCCAATAATAAGTCCGAGATACCAATATTTATATCCAGAATGTGCTGCCGCCTTTCAAGATTTTTAGTCCTTTCCCATTCCTTCACAGAGCCTTTAAGTCTACGTAACTTGTGGGCAAGTAAATCCATATGGAAGAGATCACTATAATCCAGAGAAGCCTTCCAGGAGGACCAAACCAAATGCTTAAAATCCTCCTCCATCAGCCAAGCTCTGTTAAATTTGAAAGGCCTACAGGGAGCATGGCTATACAAGCCCCAATCCAAACATATAGGATAATGATCTGATACATCAGATGGAGTAGCCTAGGATCTATAGGAGGAGAAGGAAGGAAGGAGAGACTCGGATAACAAGAACCTGTCCAGTCTTTTGCAAATGCCTGCATCCCCTGAGGGCCCGTTTCTCCAGGTAGGGTCAGAAGGGTCCATAGAGAGATCCACCAACTTATTACCAAAGATAAGCTGGGAAAAATATGATGCCAAAGGATCCAACCTAGCTTTATGCCCCCATACTTCTGAAGATGTTAAGGTGAAGTTGAGATCCCCAGCCAGGAGTAAGTTAGGTAATCCCAGCAACCCACTAGACACCAAGCCGTTCCAATAGCTAGTTCTATGAACATAGGGACTGTAACAGTTAATCACGGTAAAAGCCTTGGCCATACCTTTAAAAGTAGCTTTAAGTACAATACCAGCCAGTGAAGAAAAATATTTGCAGCGAACCAAGTGAGGGTCCCAACCAGCAAGTAGTCCCCCAGAGAGACCACAAGCATCAGATGCACAAAATTCCCAACTAGGCTTAATTTTAGAGAACAAGTAAAGTGCATGTGCATGACTACACATTGTCTCTTGCAAGAGGATCAGATCAGGTCTAAGGTCAGATAATAACAAACCAAGGGATTTTTGTTTGGCCAATCCCCCAAACCCATGGATATTCATAGATAAAATCTTCATGGGGAAGTGGGTTCCACATGTGTACATGCTCTAAGTACCTGAGGGGTGACAGAAGAGGAAGGGGAGTGTCGAGCTGCCTGCTTTAATCGAGTCGAAAGAGGTGTGTAGGATATTTTTTCCCTAGTTCCATCCCGCTGGGCCTTCCTAGATTTCCTAATGGTCACATCCTTAAATCTGATAGAGTCCAAAGGTAATGTGGAAGGGGATAAAGGAGTATTGTCCGAGAAGATAGAAAGAGAAGTGAGGAGAGAAGGGTCCTGAAAGGCAGGTGCTTCAGGAGGACTGGATGAAGAGTTTAAAGGAGTAGGCACAGGGAAGGTAGTAGGAGATGGGAGAGTGGATGAGGAAGACAGGCTAGAAGAGTTCAGAGGGAGGGAGGGATAGTGTTCCAGGGTAATGGGAGGGGGGCCAATCACATCAGAGCTAACCAAGTTCCCCGCCGGATTAATATAAGAATTTTTTGCTACAGCTTCCATGTCTTCAATTTACATTAGCTGACCTTTCGAGAGATATCAAAGGTGGAGGGAGAAGACGAATTGTAGATAAGATCAATAGAGTCTTCCAGTGGATCAGTAAGCAGGGTACTAGAATCAAGAAGGGAAGGTATCGTAGAAACCTCCGGGGGAACAGTAGGCAGGGTGCTAGAACCAGGAAAAGTAGGAATCGTGGATTCAGTTGATTCCTCCAGAGGAGCAGTAGGCAGGAGATCAGACTCAGGACGGGGCACATCAGAGACAGGTATGAAATTAAACCCATTCTTAAAAGGTAGACCAAAATGAAGTCTAGGACAGGAATTTCGGAGGTGTCCAGTATCATGACAGAAATAGCACCTGAATGGCATGTGCAAGTAGTCCAATCTCTGGGTGATAATAATATCCCCACACACAATGTCAATTTCAGGAATAAGTCCCTTGGTAATGTCCACCTCAACCAGTATCTTAGCTACTCTTTTATCATAAATATGGTGGAACTCCTTCTCCAGTGTGACAAAACGACCAAGAAGATTTTCCAGGTTAATAAGTACATCCTTATGCCAGAGCGGAAAGGGTAGTGCAGGTAATAAGACCCAGAGATGTCTTACAGCCAGTCTTTCAGTCAAAGGATCAAACCCTGAGTGCCACTTTTTCAGAACAACAGAACCCTCATGAACCGGCCAAAGTTTTTCCAGAATGAGGGATGCATCAGACTCCTCTAAGAAGACAAATACCAGCCAATTGTTAGCCAGTAGGTTGATCGAGGGAACATAATGTATAAGAGGCTTCCAATGTAGGGTTTCCCAATCATCCCAGCCATATTTCGACATGGAGCAATATTCCAGTCTACCTATCGATGCCCTACGGTAAAGGTTCTCCACCCTGTCCAGAAAGATGTCATGACCAAGATCAAAATGGGGTTTATGTGCAGACGCCTTCAGGGCTTTTTCCTTACACCGAGTAGCATGGATAGACAGACCCATCCTAGGGTAAGTAGGTTGACTACCCACGGTCGGGCCCCCCATATTCCAGGAGAGCAGGGTAACCAATACCCGAGAGACCCCCAAATCAGGCCCAAGGAGTAAACAACAACCCCAAAGATAAACGGGCTGACAGAAATACCCCCAGCAAGAAAATAGCCAAAAGGCTAACAACGACCCAATGACACAGCCAAAGAAGACCTCCCCAACCCCACACTCAACAGGTAAATAGCTAAAAGATAGAAATATAACAGGTAATTACCCAATACAACAGTAAAATAAATAGAGGATACAAGAGACAATGACACCTCAATACCACAGATAGTACTCATAAACCACAAATTAGCCCACCACAGGTTGCCAACAGTCATAGAAAATACATAAAAAACAGAGAAAGAAAAATAAATTACCACTTTTTGATGGTTGGTACTAACCCTCATAAGAGGGTGAACTCCATAAATCCAATAAAGAAAATAACGTAAAAAACCCCCATCAATAGCGGCCACAAAAAAAGAAACCCCACCAGAGACAGAGCAGGATAAAAAATAGACAGTATACGGATAGAGCTACCTGAAGTCAGGTCAACCTGACTGTAGAGCAGAGAGCTGGTATGTGATAATCCCTTCCATCGTAGAAAGCGAGCATCATCACGAACCAGTCAACAATACGTCGTCGATCAGGTGTATGGCAGATGATAACCCCCGATGTGTGACCAGTGGGAGCCCTCCACTCACCGGCAAACACCTCCACACAAGTAAGCAGTCCCTGGCTCAAGGGCCACAATGCCATCACGAGCCCAGAGAGCCCCGGTAAAAGCCACCAAAAAACAGCTCTCACAAATATACCACCCCAAAGGGGACTCCTAAATAGTCCCAGCACCGAAGAAAACCACTGCCCGGGTCCAATAATCCAGGCCCCAACTACCAACAAAGATCCACGGTCCCCCGCTGCAATGTCAGCATCCAACAGGTACAGTACATCAAGGGTTCATGCACAGTACCCATCAACCTAAGAGAGGACACAACATGCCGTTCCCCAAAACATCACGTGAACCCCGCCAAAAGTAACCCTAGGTGGAAGAGGGTTATGGGACACCGGGCGAAACACCTACAGTCCCGAGATGTGTCACTAAGAGCTGCAGGTTTCGGTGCTTCCGACAACAATAGAGCACATAAGGGTTCAAGCAACAGAACCCGACAACCCGAGCAAGGAAACAACGACCCGTTCCGCCAACGTCACTTGAACCCCATAAGACTCCAGAAAAAAGCATCCGCAGGCCCCAGTGAGTAGCTTCAGCAGACTAAAATAACGCCCCCCATGCACCACAAAGAACCACATGTATCGGTACAAGATGCGCTGGAAACCCCCGTCCAAAGAAAGCCACAAATCCGAGCACCTAACCGCCCCAAAGGGCCACAATCCCAGGTGGAAATGAGAAGACCCGACAAAGCCCCAGCGAAACCCCGACGAAACCACCTACAGCCCCGCAAAGTGACACTGAGAACCGCAGGATCCGGTACCCAAAATCCAGCCAAAGACCAGCAGTGCCAGCTTCCGACAGCGATAGAGCAAACAAGGGTTATCCGACCAAACCCGACAACCCGTGCAAGAAAATAGCGACCCGTTCCGCCATCAGCACATGAACCTCAAAAAGACCAAAAACATCCACAGGCCCCAGAGAGCGACTTCAGCACACCAAAATACATCGCAGGTCAGCCCCCCATGCGCCACAAAGAAACGCAAGCACCAGTGCAAGATACGTTAAAAATCCCTCGTCCAATGAATGCCACAAAACCGGTCCCCTAACCGCCCCAAAGGGCCACAAGAGCAGATGCAGGAGATCGCTCCGCCCACGAACCCTAGGTTCGCCCACCTCCAGAAACCCTAGATCGCCTCTCGCTAGTTCAACGAATCACATCCTCTATATGTTGATGGTTGCTCGTTTGAATATGTAAAGTTGTATGTTGACCTTTTTGATATGCCATGTGAAGTTTGATCCTGCCAGAAAAGGGACCCTGAGTTTTTGGGTCGGCAATTTTTTGACACATGACATTATTTTGGAAATAGGCACCTTTGGATAAACTTTATCAAAGTTGTTATCTTGTGGTTGCAATGCCAAGCCAATCTTGCTGATCGAGTTTGTCATAAAATGTTTGATATGGAATTTTGATCAAAGTAGTATTTTATTTTTTAGATTTAAGGATAAGTTTTGGTTGCAAAATTTAAATCTGGAAATGTTTAAATTAAATGGAAATAAATTTATGTTATATTAATTTTAAATATTAAATTGAGTTTGTAATAGAATTTTGATAAAAGTAGTATTTTATTCTTTAGATTTAAGAATGAGTTTTTGAATTTATAAATAAATTTAACTAGTTTTACTATTTTAGATCATTTAAATTATATAATTTATATACCTAAAATTTATATTCTAAAATCTTTTAAAAAAATTTAACAAAAACTTGAAAAAAAATATACTCAAAAAGTTAAAAAATTAAAATATTTATGCTACACCATTTTAATATCATAAATATTTTTTAAATAATAATGATTTCGATATTATATAATTGTGTTTTTACAAATAGTTAATGTTGTATTTAATTTATAAATTTAATTCAATAAATCTTATAATATAATAAAAATTATTCACTAAAAACATATCTTTATAATATATATAATAGTAAAAATAACATTTAAAACATATACTTAATGTTACGTTCAAAGGTGGTAAAAGAACTTAGTCACATAGAATTAATGTTACATAGCATTTAAACCATAGCCACGTGAACTAAAAGAAAGGTGGTAAATTGTGTTGAAAGTTGTAATTTGCTTATAAGTTAATATGAAACTTAGGTCAAGCTAAATGTGTTGCCTTTAGGATCTTACGATGTCCTAATATGAATGGATTTGCTGGAAAAACACCAAGCGGTTTTAAATAGCTTTCAGAAAAGTTTTACTTGTTTAAATAATGGAGGAGAAATAATTACTGTCACGAGAATACCTAAGAAAATATTTGTTACATAAATCTCAGCCTTGCAGATGAAAAAGGCTGTAAGAAAGGGTTGTAAAGTCTTTGTTGTACACATAATAAATAATGAACAAGTTGGTAAAGAAGATAAACCATGATTTTAGGATATTCCAATACTACAAGATTTCGTGGATGTATTCCTAGAAGAAATTTCAGGATTACCTCCCAAAAGAGTTCTTGATTTTACAATCGATTTAGTACCAAGAGCGGTACCTAACTCGAAATCTCCCTATCGAATGAATATCTTTGATCTGAATGAATTAAAATTACAATTACAAGAGTTGATAAATTAACATTATGTAAGACCAAGTGTATCTCCTTGGGGAGCATCGGTCCTTTTTGTTAAAAAGAAATATGGTGCTTTACGTCTATGTATAGATTACCGTCAACTTAATAAAATGATGATTAAGAATAAGTATCATATGCCCTACATTGATAATCTGTTTTATCAAATACGTGGAGCGACGATATTCTCATATATTGACTTAAAATCTGGGTATCACCAAGTCAGAATTAAAGATGAATACATCTTTAAAACTGCCTTAAGGACAAGATACAGGCACTATGAATTTGTGGTTATGCCCTTCGGGATAACTAATGCACCAACAAACTTTATGTGCTTAATGAATAGTGTCATAAGTAAGTACTTAGACAAATTTTTAGTCGTCTTTATAGATGACATATTAATCTATTCTAAAACAAAAGAAGAACACAATGAACATCTACAGATAATACTACAAGTGTTAAGGGAACATCAGCTATATTTTAAGTTCAACAAATGTGAATTTTATAAAGGTAAGATACAATATTTAGGGCACGTAATATATGAAGAAGGGATATCAGTGGAACCAGATAAAATAAAAGCTATAATTGATTGGATTGTTCCTAAAGATGTAACTGATGTATGATCATTTATGGGGATAACGAGTTATTACAGAAAATTTATTGAAAGGTTTTCAAAATTTGCAAATCCTATAACCTCATTACAAAAAAATGGTAAGAGATTTGTTTGTGATCATAAATACGTAGTCAATTTTAATAAATTAAAAGGATTATTAACCACTGCACCCATTTTAAAAATAACAGATCCAGGCAAAGATTTTGTCGTATGCACGGATGCATGCAACAAAGGGTTGGGTGGAGTACTGTCACAAGAAGGTCATGCAATTGCATACAAATCAAGGAAATTAAAAACTCATGAAAAGAACTACGCAACTTATGACTTAGAGTTGGATTCCATAATCCATGCTTTAAAAATGTGGCGCCATCACTTAATTGGTAAAAGATTTTTGTTAATGTCTGATAACATAAGCCTAAGATATATGTTTAATCAGAAAAATCTAAACGCAAGGCAAGCAAGATGGCTAGATTTCCTTAGCGAGTATGATTTTGAAATCAAACACATTAAATAAAAATAAAATAAAGTGCCTGATGCCTTAAGCAGAAATGCAGTAACAAATTTTGTAGCTACCATTAGCAGTTATAAAATTGATTTAGAAGATAAATTTGAAGAAGGAATAAAGCGAGACCCAAAATACCAGAGTTTAAAAGAAAAGGTAATTCAGAATGTATTTAAAAATATAATTACAGATTACAGTTTTAACGAAAAAGGTCTAACACTGTATAAAAATAGACTCTATGTGGCAAATACATCGGAATCCAAACTGTTGATTTTGAATGAAGTACACAAAATTTCTTATTCTGGACATCTGGGATATCAAAAGATGATAACCATGTTAAGAAAAGAATACTTTTGGCCTAATATGAAAAATGAAGTTGCTGAATTTTTAGCTAAGTGTATCAAATGTCAGCAAGTTAAAGTTGGACATCAACACCCAGCAGAGCTTTTACAGCCACTACCAATTCCAAATTGGAAATGGGAAGTCATCAGTCTTGACTTTGTAGTTGGTTTACCTAAGAACCAGAAACAAAATGATTCAATAATGGTAGTTGTGGATAAACTAAGTAAAGCCATCCCTATTAAAACAACTTATAAAGCTACTAATATTGCTTCCATTTTTTACGAAAGAAATCTTTTGTTTGCATGGAATTCCAAAGGTAATAATTTATAACTGAGATCCTAAATTTACTGGTAATTTTTGGAAAACTTTATTTAAAGGATTAGATACTAAATTGAATTTCAGTATTGGTTACCATCCGCAAATAGATGGACAAACAAAAAGAGTCAATCAAGTACTAGAAGATATGTTACGAATGTATGTTAGAGACTATCCCAAGAAGTGGGAAGACTATTTGCATTTGGTTGAATTTTCTTATAATAACAATTATCAAGCTTCAACAAAGTTTAGTCCTTTTGAAATATTATATGGTAGAAAGTGTGACACTCTTATTACATGGAGTAATCCAGTAGCCTAGATTGATGTTAGGACCTGACATGTTAAAAGAATTGGAACTAACAATGAAACGGGTACAAAGCAACTTAAAAACTACTCAGGAAAGACAAAAGAGTCATGCCTACCTTAAAAGAACTCCAAAGAAATTCCAACTAGGTGAGCATGTTTTTCTTAAGGTGAAACCCATAAAGACCTCCTTTAAACTAGGGAACTACGCTAAATTAGCACCCGGGTATTGTGGACCATTCAAAATATTAGCAAGAGTGGGGCCAATGGCATATCAATTATCTTTGCCACCAAATCTTAGAGTATATAATGTTTTTCACATTTCTGTTTTGAAGAAATATGTACATGATGCTACTCATGTGATTTATTGGAATGTGATTCACGTAGAACCAAAAGGAGATTTTTCTCAACAAGAGGAAATTTTTTCTTTGGAATCACACCATTAGACAGGTAAAGGTGCAGTGGAAACACCTCAGTCCAGATGAAGCAACCTGGGAATTAGAGAGCGATATGTGGGTGACATATCTAGCTATGCTCCAAGAAGATTCATAATAACATAAGCAACATTGAGGATGATGTTGAGCTTAATGGGGGGTGTTTGTAACATACCAAGAACTGAAAAATAAATATTTATTATTTATTTGAGTAAAAACATTATCTTAAATTTATTGTAAAGTTTATGACCAAGTGGGTCGAGGATGGTTGTAATTGAAGAATTATTTATTTTAATAATTAATAAATGGAGACACCTATTGAGGGGAGACTGTTAAATGAGTGTTCACTGACCCACTACGAGGAATAAGCAGTTGTAGAAGGCTGGTTGACAAGTGGCAGCATTAATATTCACTTTCTAGCTGTTGCAGGAGCATAATCCCTAAAAAAGTGGTTATATTCCCTAAAAGGGGGAACTGAGCTGGTGGCTCATTTAATTCCAAAACTGACCCAAATAGCTAGGCAATCTTATATAAACCATCAAATTGAGCAGGAGGCTCACTACTCATTCTAATTTCTGAGAGAATGAACCTTGTGACTGCTGCAAACTGAAAAGTCAAGCACACAAGGAATTTAATGAGGGGGTAGCTAAAGTGATTTGTTGAGTTAAGACTACTACTAAGTGTTTTGTTGCAGAAGTCTTTTTTTGTGGCAGATATCTTCGTCCTAGTGATTCGGTGAACAAGCTCGGGGGTCCTAAACAAGTAACTTTGGATGTTTCAGGAAAAGGTTGGGTGGAACAATTTCCCATGGGTGTTTTTTCCCTTTCAGCAATCTATCAAGGTTCAATTATTATCTAATTTTTTAATATGTACTTTCATTGGAATATGCTCAGGAATTGTATTTGGGATGATTTATATTCTCTTTATCTGGAAGTTGTTAAACTACATCTAGTGATTTAGTATTTTCTGTTAGTAATCAATTTAAAGGAAAGATTTACTAATTTAGTATTTTCTATAAAAGTAATTCATAATCTAAATGATGTTCTTTCTGTATTAGTTTTAGGGTATTCTCTACTTGTATTATAGCTTAATGAAATATTAGTAATAATATGAATCATGTAGACTAAGTTTTAGAATTCAAGTAAAATTTTGTATCTTAGTAAAGATTTACTGAAGTCCTATGATAAAAAAATATAGAGACCTACTATGGCATAGATATTAAATTACGAGAATCTATTCTTTTATATATATCTTCTTAGGAACGGAACTTTGTTGCAGTACTGAAAACCCTTTTAGGGTTAAGGACCCATCTCCTTAAATTTAAACTCTAAATTAATTAGAATAACCAGGGTTTAAATGAACAATAATAATTAAGTTACTTTCACAATAATTATTTATAAGGGTATTTTAAGCCCAAATTTATTACTTTGTTTATTAACACCAAGTCGAGATTATCGACAGATTGTAGCACTGGTTACAGGCTTCAGGTCACGCTGGTCTTGTTTTCTACAATAATTCACTTGCAGAAGAGAGTTACAAACAACCTTAGGGCTTAATATGAATTAATTCTAAAAAACAATATTATTAACTAAAACAGAGTTGAATACTTCTACACAGAGGTTCTACCTTGTTTTCAATGGATTAATTATGGAGGTTACTTACAATCTCACAGTCTGTTAACAACATAATAAATAAGTTAACTACTCAAGGTAAAATCCCTAGCAGGATCTTACCAAAATGCATATCATAAGTATTATTAAATAGTAGTTATGTTAACAGAGTCCTTGTAGTCCTCTTCTTAAAAACAACATGCATTTTCCACAGCGTAAAAATAAAAAAACGAAACCCTAGGAACTTAACTGAAACTACATAGTTATAATGTTATTAACGAGTCTCACAACCCTTTTAATTCATAAACTGAATTATTATTAAGAGAGGCCTTACGGCCGAATCTCTTCAAATGATAGGTTAACTTTCAACAACTCTGATAGGTTAACTTTCAACAACTCTGAATAGTAAAATAACCACGTATACTGTTAATATCATCAACTCCTTTACTTACATTACGTGTTCACCGTAAGTTTAGCATTCCATTTTGTAAACAAAATGGAGAATCGTTAAACGATTTCAAAACACAACAAACAAGCTTGGTTTTACACAAAACCCTCACAAACATTGCTCCAAGTCATATCCATTATAAAAGTAAACCAATAATGAATTTAAGACAGAGGATTATTAGCCCAAAAAAGAGAATCGACAGTAAGCTACACGACCTTATCGTGCTACAACAAAGATAAACAGTGAAAGATACAATTAAGTAAACAAATGTATAAACAGTCACTGCATAAAAACCATAAATACAACTTTGGCATTGTTTACAGATAGCCCCGACATGTTTATTACAGACATGCATTCATTATTTTATCAAGATAACAAAACCATGTTTAGAGTGGCTTTCGAAGCCCAAAACAAAATCAACAGAGTAAGGCTCATGACCATAGTGTTGTGCACTGTAAAACCAACTAAGCTATGAAGCCCTCACGGGTCAACAAAACTGAACGGTTTGCACATAGATAAACTGGCAAAAACAATATAGAAGTATTTATAAATGCCATATCTTCCAAAAGAAAGTGGCATAGTCACAAGACTCCACAGATAACAATTTATTTACATTATGAAATTACACAGTCGCTTAAACAAACCGAGTTTTCAATATCGAAACCCTCACGGGTACTTACAGTATCAACAAGTTTTAGAACCAACAAAAATATATAGAGTGGCATAGTCATTTAAAAGACTCCATGGGTAATACAAATTCCATTAAGGTGAATATACATTTTACCAAAGTGATATATCACTTCCATATCACCAAACCAACATAGTGGAGAAACCCCAATGCCATGAAAACACACCACACAACCCATATTGGTTCCATAGAGCTACGCGAGGTAAAGACATGGGTCTTACTAGTTAAATGGGGATTCTCGGTTGGTGAACGACATACACCCTCATCGTAGAGACTGGATCTGCACACATAGGATTAAGGAAGGTTAAACAATATTCTTCTTTATAAAAACTTTGTGTAAGATAATCATAACTGGAAGAACTATTGAAGTTACAGTTTACCTTCTTGGCATATAGCTTCCACCAGAGATACTCTTTCAGCATCCAAATAAATCTCATGAACTCCATCAGCGTTCTGGGAAAACTGAGATAGGTTCAAATGAAGTCGAGGTCCAAGGTTAATGGCCTCTTCCTCTCCATTTACAGACAATGAGCTAACAAGGTAAAAAACCCAGAGGCCGAGTGCAAGAACAAAGGTGCAACTAACTGCATAGAAAACCCCATCGAAAGCTTTCACACAACCACCAATACACATTAAAAACCTAGGGTTTGACTTTATGTCCTTTACTAGACAGCTAGAGGTGTTATTACAACTACATGGCCTACATGTGGATTCCATCAATTCATGTACGTTGCATATTGAATTCATGGATACAGTCTCGATCTTTTTACCATTAGTCATCAAGTGTAATAAAGACCCAAAGTTTAAGCATAGTGTTTCCCACTCTAAGTTTATAACATAGGTTTTTAGATAAGGGTTATCATTTCCAATATCCAAGCATATGTTATATTATAAGCTATACTGTATGTTGTGTTGAGTCCAAATTTTAAAGATTAGATATGAAATAGTGTGTTATACAAATATCGAAACCAAGTAAAGTTTAGGGTGTGTTCCCCAAAAGCAATAAGACCACATTCCTTGTCACTGGTAGTTATAGGCCTTAGGACTTGGTACTTTTCAGGATAGTCACAGCTACCTGCATCAATGGAAAACAAATATAATGCATTAGTCCTAAATACTAAGTAAGACCATGATCGATACCTTTTATAGCTCAAAGTAAACCAAAACTGAACAAAAACGTCAAATAATCTTAAAGACCTTTAGCATCACAAAGTAATGTAAACTGGAAAGCATGACATAATTCTGACATAGTACACCAATAAAGCATGCGAACAATAAAAATATTACAGACACTTAAAAATTGAGTTTATTGTTAATTTATTTCGTTACAACAAATGATTTACAAAGTATAAAATCTCTTGATTTATTCCCAAAGAATCATGAATTACATGCAATAATTAAAAAAAAAATTACGAAATTTATGGATGTTACAACAATGACATGATGTGTTTACCTTCTGCGAGAACCAGATCCATAAGGTGTTTGCGTTTTAGTTTAACAACATTTCATTTCATTTTATTTCTGCGATTTGTTTTAGATTCTGTAGTTTGGAATGGTGTGCCTGCAATCTGAATAGCAAGTAATTTCCGATCGACTGTGTGTTGCAATAGACCCATACCGTGGATCAATTCTATGACTGCCTGCGTTTTCCATTTTTTGTTTGTATTGTAATTTAATCTAGATATGTATACATATATCTCTGATCTGTTATTTAGCGCAAAGATGAATTTGTTTGGCCGCACGGTTTTGATCCTTGATCATAGTTTGCTCATAATTTTGTTATGATCCATAACCTTTTTATGACATTAAAGGAAGTCATCCTTTTAATGAAAATTTTCAACCAATTTTCGAATATATATATATAAGGTATTTCCTTTCTTCTAAAAATGCACATTTTATATATTTGAGAACATATATATATATATAAAGATCTTCCTTTGTTTACCCAATTCATGCTTTAAGTAAATGATCAATATTATGATACTTCCCATAGAATGGAAGTATTTTGATGAAAATAATTGAAAGGAAACAAAATGGACTTTGGGGTTAAATGGTGTAACATCCCTAAATTTCGTTATATATATATATTCTATTTACCGCATGTAATATTAGAAATTCCTATACAATATTCGGAGATATGTTATTACTCACACTTCTTTTTGTAATGCATTAATGTCGTCATGTATTTAAGTTATTGTTAGCTTAATTAAATGGTGATCTGTCGACGTGACATTTCTTGGTGACATACAAAATTGTCTATATTTAGCTTGTTGTCAGAAAACAATTTGTCGATGTCGTTTGTTGTTTGAATTCTAACCCTGAGCTGCACAAGGGATGAATCATGGTCTTAATTATTTGACACGACTAATGCATGAATCTTCTCGTCTACTATGTGCAGGTGGTGAGGTACCTTGACATTACAGTTTAAACGACAAACTCTATGCTAAGATTCCATCTAGAACAACATCAAAACGAAACTAAAGTCTGGACCAGGTTCTAATCCTAAACCCTTTTTTACTCATCAAAGTTCAAAAGCCATAATACATGGTAACTATTTTTATCAAAAGCAAAAGTTTTATCCTCCGTATGCTAAGGGTCGAACTTTATCATTGCAGGTACAATACAAGCAAAACAATTGGAATGTAAACGATAAAAATTACACCATTCTACAATGTGGCAACTATGCCAAAGATAAGGGTTTGGTTTTTGATGTGATGTGTTGAAAGTCGACCTTAATTTTGATATCCACTTAAATATCAAGTAAGGAGAAGATAAAGTTTTTTTATTAATACAAACCTTGCAATTTCAATACATACTCCAACTGCCGGCAAGGCATGAGTTGTAAAAACCTAAGGGTTTTAATGACTCTTGATTTCTGTGTGGTCATTTTATTAAGGTTTTGGAAAATGTTAAAAGTTCCTTCATTCTCCTCCAGAGGCCTTCGACTGCTTGTTTTTTCTACTCCTATGTTTGTATCCAGAGGTGGAAGAACCACCAAACTTTTCCCTTGTCACCATCTAAACTAGTCCACGCTTGATTTACTTGTTACAAGAATTGGCAATATTCTCCTTGGTGTTGAATGTGTGTCGATAAAATACATAAAAGGTGACTGTAACATCACCAATGGTTCTCCCCTACAACAATTATTTTGTTGTATATGTTTTAACCCTTTTTGGTTTGAAAGTGCAGAACCAATCTGTGATTGGGACATGGTTAGACTTCAGATGAGAAGACTCCTTTCTGAACAGTAAGACCCATGTCCATACTTGCGTAGCTCCATGGATTCAGACTGGTTCTTATGATGTATTTCTTAGCATTGGGGTTTTCCCACTATGTAGTTGTGGTGTTATGGAAGTGATATTCTTGCTTTGGTATTGTAATGTAGATTTACTGTAATGGTATTTATAATACCTATGGATTCTTTAAATGACTTTGCCACTCTGTGTATTTTTGTTGGTTTTCAAACCTAGGTTAAAATACTGGAAGTACCTATGAGGGTTTTAATATTGAAACTCATCTTGTTTAAACTACTGTGTAATTTCCAGAATGTAATTAAATGGTCTAGTTATGGAGTCTTGTGACTGTGCCACCTTCATATGAAAGATATGGTACTTTTACTTCTATAATGTTTCTATCGGATGTAATTATGTATATCCTTCAGTTTCATTGACCCATGCAGGCTTCATAACATAATTGGTGTTTAAAGCACTGAGACTGTGGGACTTACTCTATTAGTTTGGATTTTGAAAGCCACTCTAAAATACAGTGTATTACTTTGATGGTAAACTAACTGGCATCGTTGGCGTTCGATCACCAGACCGCTCGTAGTATGATAGAAATACTTCACTTTGATTTAAAAGAACTTAATTTCGATCTGTTCCATTAATGAGAAATCTTGAAAGATGTTGTTAGTATAGTATGAACCCGTGAGAGATTTACATATTGCTTAGATTTTGTTTTTAATATTCAAACTGTAATATGGAGTTTAGATTGTAATATCTTACTTGGTAGTATTCCTTGGGCTATCATCCATTGTCGCATTACTTACTGTTGTGGATAAAATAATGGTTAAGTCAAGGGATAAACCCATGAGGTATTCTGTGTAGATTCTTTAATAAAATGGAAAGCGTGTGTTCAACATGATCACCCTTCGTTTATTATGTTCTCCAACTAGTTTATCAGTTGTAATGCAAGAACTCACGCTGAATTCGTAAAGTAGTAGCAGAATATCCTTTTTAAAAGGTATCTAGGGTTATTCTACACGTTTATAATTTATTCTGTATTTAACTTATAGAACGATGGGATTCAACGGAGGAATCTTTGCTCTCCCAAATAAGTTTGGTAAACAAGGGTCGTAAGACCTATACTGTTATTTTTTACTTACTACTTGTTTATACGGGGATCTAAATTACTTTTTGTGTAAACAGAGCTCAGTTTAAACAGTACTTGTGTCCATTTCTTATATGACTTAACTTGGTTACAATTTTTAATTGTATCATTATTATATTGGATTAACAGTCATATTGTTCTTGGTTTTATTTTTAAGATGTGATTATGGTTATGGTTATGGTGCCATGAAAACCCTTATTTGTACTAGATATCTATACTATAAAAGAAAGCCTCTACTCTGTCTATTTCCTTTATAAATTATAAATGTTTTAGTGGATCTTGTGAGAGCTTTTATTTGTGATTACTTAACTATGTATTTATATATTTAAGTAGGTCATGAGGTTGTAGGTAAAATTTCATTACTGTTATAAGGAATCATACTTTGTTTAGAAAGGTAATATTGTTTTTAGGATTTAATAATACTAAGCCCTAAGGTTGTAATTGTAAGTTTGGTTTTACTAATTGTAATTATTTATCTTTTGAATTAAGAGTTGTAAACAATTAGCTGAATACCAGTCTTCTAAATCATTAGATTGTAAACAATATATATGTCACATATGTTTGTTGTAATAACGAACATACAATACTGATTCAATCATTCTGGTACTTATTACTCAAACATAATTTCATATCTTCCTATACTAGAGTACGTCACTTCGGTGAGAGGAAAAATACAGGAGATCATTTTAATTTATTTCTCTATTAATCAGTTTGTATACAAATACTAAACCCTACAATCATTGAATAATTATCCTTTAACTAGAACCTCATTTTAAATGAATTACAACTTTCTTAAACAGAAGTAAAACAATGTCATAATACATATTAGAGTTGGAACCTGGATGTGTTGCAGAAAAGGGACTAGCACCGAAGGGAGACTGCTCCACCCAACCTTTTCCTGAAGCATCAAAATCACTTGCTTAGGACCTCTGAGCTTGTTCACTGAACCAGTAGGACAAATATCTTTGCCACACAACAAATTTCTGTAGCTTAGCACTCAGTAGCAGACTTAACTCAACAAATCACTTTAGCTATCCCTTCATCAAATTCTTTATGTGCCTGACTTTTCAATTTGCAGTAGTCACAAAGTTCATTCTCTCAGAAATCAGGATGAGTGGTGAGCCTCCTGCTCAATTTGATGGTTTATATAAGATTGCCTAGGTCTTTGGGTCGGTTTTGGAATTTAATGAGCACTACAACAAAATCCTATAATTGGTGTCTCTTTTAAATTCCTTTTTAGCATCCATTATCACTTTTAGTGTATTTGTCATCATTTTTTAGACAACGTGGATGCTTTGCCATGGGATGACACTTTTAATGGCATTTTTTGCGTCCCTTTTTAAAATTTGGCACTTTTAATGGCATTTTTTGTGTCCCTTTTTAAAAGTTAGCGCTATTTTGGACACTAATTATCTTCCCAATTAGCATCCTAATTAGCGTCCCAATTAGCATCCCAATTAGAGTCCCAAATAGCATCCCAATTAGCATCCCTTTTTAAAAGTTGGCTCTATTTTGGATGCTAATTAGCATCTCAATTAATGTCCCAATTAGCGTCCCAATTAACATCCCAATTAGAATCCCAATTAGTGTCCCAATTAGCATCCCAATTAGTGTCTCATTTTAAAAGTTGGCCACTATTTTGGATTTTGGATGCTAATTAGCATCCCAATTAACGTCCCAATTATCATCCCAATTAGAATCCCAATTAGTGTCCCAATTAGCATCCTAATTAGCATCCCAATTATCATCCATTTTTAAAAGTTGGTGCTATTTTGGATGCTAATTAGCATCCCAATTAACATCCCAATTTACATCACAATTATCATCCCAATTAGCATCCTAATTAGCATCCCAATTATCATCCCTTTTTAAAAGTTGGTGCTATTTTGGATGCTAATTAGCATCCCAATTAACGTCCCAATTTACATCACAATTATCATCCCAATTAGCATCCCAATTAGAATCCCAATTAATTTCCTAATTAGCGTCCACAACAACATCCCATATAACGCCAAGGATAGCCTCCAAAAAAACGTCCTGAATAACATAGCACCATATATTAATCCAATGTTAGTGATAGGAATTGCACCATGAATTTCGGCAGGAAAAACATCCAACATAGCGCTAAGTATAGATCTAGGAATTGGCCTAGAAAACATCCAACATAGCGCCAGGTATAGATCCAGGTATAGCACCTGGAATAATGCCAGAAATTTCGAAAGGAACTGCGCTAGGAATTGCACTAGGTTTAGAGCTAGGAATTGTGTCTGGGAAACGTCTGACATAACGTCAGATATATCATTATCAATTTCAATGATCATGATTCATGTGATAGTACCTTTGGATCTTGATTTATCATTGTGGCACCTAAATGATCATAATCATGGCACTTTTGGATCATGATTAATCCTAATGAGGGGTAAATTAACTAAATGTCACATAAATTGCTCTTATGGCATTTTTGTGTCCCCAGCAACATTTGATAGACCCTAATGGCATATGATTGTCCCTAACAACATGACGATGATGCATTACAATAATTATGATGGAGCGTATGGATATGATTTGACAAGTATAAGAGTATATCATCCATTCTTCTGAGGTAGTATGGCTCCTTGCTCATTATTATCACAATTATATTGATGATGACTACGACGATGACAATGATGTTGATTTATTGTATGATGATGATGACGATGTGGATGTCAACGATGATTATGCATGTGGTATCACTTTTGGATCCTAATTGATTCTAATGGCACCCAAATGTCTGTAACGACATTTAAACAACCCTATTATCATCGAAATGACTGTAACGACCTATAAATAACCTTAACAATTACATGACATGAATCCTGATGTCGATGAGTGATTAATAACACTAATGGCATATGCGTGACTGTAATGACAATGATGACGATGATTTTGTTGATGATGTACTTGATGCTGACAATGATGATGATAATGAGGATGACAATCAAGATGATGTTGATGTACCATATGGCATTGATGATGATGATGACAACGTCGATGTCCATGTTGATGATGTATGTCATAATACTTATGTATACTACAGGACTTGAGATATTGGAGTTAATAACAAGTAATATGGGTTGTGAGGTGTTGACCATAAAAATATTGTTAGCCATTGGGTTTTACATTTACTGATATGGCCATTGGGTTTTGCAGTCCCCCCCCACCCCCCTTGCATAAAGGTAGTACAATACCACCTATCATGGTGCTACCAAAATGTCACCTTGCAAGGTTGTTTTGGACACCCCCCCCCATCCAAACCCTCATTTTTACCAAGAACATTTAAGGCACAAGAAGTGGATATCAATCTTAACATAGAAGCTAACTTTATTTGTACTCTTAAGGACATTTTGGTCTTGGTTTAAAATGGAATGAAGCAACAAACATTTCAATAATTCTCATAGTGTTACTTTGAAGAAGTGGACTATTTTTTTTTACATCTTTGGCCTTATACGCGAACATCTCTTAAGGAAACAAGTAGTTAGTTGCTCAAGTTTTATGGCATTGGTGGATTTTTCGTTAAAGATTCAGAATAATTGGTTCAATTTTCGGTGATTCTTTTGAGGTTTGTCAAATTTCTATTAAAGTTTAAAGCAGTTTCATTTATTATGTGTAACGCCCTTGAATTGATATATTTCAGTATTATTTTGCATTATACCTACTGCAAAGCTAGGTGACAGACTTTGATAAACTTTATCGAATATCTTTGTTGTGAGCTATGGAAAAGCTCAGGTCATGGGATGCAGGAGTGTCCTATGGCTAAAGTATTCCTTTGAAATAAAATGTCACAATTTCAATTGCACCATTTATGCAACATTTTAACCTTGCCAAATTTGGTACATTGCATTACATGTGGCCTGACATTAACCTCTGAGAATGGAACATAGTCTAAAAAGAAAAGCATGGATGGTTCACATGGATTTTTTACACCTTTTTTTTTAATCTTATGAGATATCTATACCCCAAAGAAACTTCACATACTTTCTTTTCATTTGATGTAATTTAGATAACCTTTTAGATCCTGTAAAAAGTGCCTATGTCTATTGTCAAATTTATGTTGTCGCGTACCTTTATCTCAGGTAATCTAGCTCATTCATCAACTAAGATACAAGAACATTATTTTGAAATATCTATTTCTCATACTAGTAAAGGGAATTATTTGGCTCTTTTGATATAAGATTGGATAGCATTTGCCTTAGCCTATTTGTTGGGATTTTAAACAGGACCACAATTCCTTGAGGAAGCCAAAGGCTTACTCGAAGTGACCAAATTTATGTTTAGTTAAAGTGAGCCAAAGTTATGGTAAACTTTATCTAGGTGGGATATAATATGTTTAAATAACTAAATAGTTATATCAATATTCCCACTACTTATTTTAGGTACCAAATCCTTCCTAGACATGAGATTTGAGATTGCTTGTTCATTGTCAAACCCAACTCAACTTATACCTATGAAAACCAAGCCCCTAAATCCCTTCAAACTCAAACATCTCCCAAGATTTAGTACCAATGATAATGAATATTGATGACTTCAAGTAGTTTGAAGGGATATTTAGTCTATTAAGGTTGCACATACCAAAAATCTTACTCCATGACAACTTCAATCCCTTTTTGTGCTATAAATGAGGATGTCATTAACGTAAAAAATGTTCAAGGAACATTTGCAACCGTCATAAAAATTCATCCCTTAAGGTGATAGAAATATGATTCATATTATACCTTCCCACCACAACTCTCATGGGTTCTCTAACATCAAGTAAGCTCAAAAGAAATGAAAAATGCACACCATACACAATTATTTTCTTCTGGTGTTCAATGACCCATCAACCTTGAATTCTTTTAACAATCTACACATGCTAGGTAATAATGTTTAATACATACCTTACCAACTTCCTTGTTCAACAAGGTACTAAATTAATCCATAAATAAACCTTATACCGATACTAGATAAACTTAAAACACAAATTTAACAATACATCTTCTTATGGATTTTTAGTGGAACAATTTTTGGGCTTGTTTCATGCCTAGTAGTAAACTAGTAGTTCTTCTCCATTGTTACAACCGTAGTTGCTAACACATTGTCACACCTTACATTGTGGCCCCAAGAAACTTCAAAGTTAGAGTCACATCCTGATGGCTAGTGCCTCGTAGTGGCCATTCATCACTCGTAATATTCCATAGCTAAGCACATAGTGCGTGACATGAGTGAGTGACTGATTATAATTTATGATATTTCCAATATTTTGAATTACAAGTCAAACTTTATGGCATAGGAATTTCAACATATTGAGAAATTTATAGGGATGGGTAGTTTCCAATGTTTCTCTTCTTTTGAAATGTTGATACAAATCATGTCCTTCTTAATTGGAAGGGTAAATTCAAAATTTAAGTTTTTTTGAAGGACAATTTTAACTTTACACCTATAGGAAGGACTAAAACCCTTTGGAAGGGTTAAAATTTAAACTCTGAAGGGAACCATAGGTAAATTGACCCTAAGTCAGGTGAAATTCTCCAATGGTTAACTAAATGGAAAACAAATAGATAGGTTATCTTTTTATAAATATCAAAATTGATCTGATTATTTACATTAATGAATACCAATCTAATTAAAATTGGCCCTAAGGTGGAGTTAGCTCCAATGGTTGACTATTGTGTAGTAAGGAAGATATTACTCAAATATCTAAGCCTATAGCACAATATCAAATATTTAAGTTTATTATTTTTGTGAATATTTGTGAACATCACTTGATACCCACCCACTTGGTTAAGTTGCCAAAACAACAACTACACCATTTCTCCAAATTACCATTTCCAAAATGAGAAATGATACCAAAAAAATATCACTATAAAGAAAAAAATATACAATAGAATTAGTATGAAATCCAAATCTCCTTCATAACTTACTATTATTTGATATGATTTTTATCGAAAAAATAACATAAATTTTCTTTATTTGATATAGATTTTGTTAAAAATTAACATAATTTTTTTAAAATATTTTGAACTTTGCTTGATTATGTCACGCAGTTAAGTTGTTAACCTGATGTTGAATTGCTCTAAGAGATTACTATTGAGTGATCCAAAGGATGAGATATATGTTACTCGTTTCTATTTCAAATATTCCAAAACAATGGAAAATACCGCCAAAGATAGCACCATCTTCACATTTGTTGAGACTGAGGGAAAGGGCGCAGCAACTCATTCTCCAAACTAGTTTCCATTTCAAATATTCCAAAATGACGGAAAATACTTCCAAATCTAGCACCGTCTTCACATTTTTTGAGACTAAGGGAAAGGGCGCACAACTCATTCTCCAAACTGGGGAAAAAGTTTGAAGTGTGCTGAAACCGAGGAATACAGCCTACTAGATCTGCAACATGCACAAGTAGATGAAAGGCCGAGATTGATGCTCAAATATGTTGTGGTCTTAGATAAGAATGCAAGGTTCATCCACTCTAAAACAGGTCTCCATATCTACTCAATCACAAGCAATGGGGCTATTTCTAGGCATTTTGAGGCAAACAAAATTTCAGGAGATTATTAGTTTTTCTGACCGTTTTAGTCCAAGCATCATTATGTACTTCTGGGCATTTTTTTTACCTCCAAACAATAGCGTCAAGTAGTGAGAGGTTTCACATTTCAAATCTGGGCAGAGTTTCAGGGCATCCAAGCAAGCCTCGTTATTGCTAAACAGAGTACCCCCCTCGAATAACTTACATTACTAGGGTTTACTACCAGTCCATTTTAGAAGAAAAAACGTTGTGTAATCTATAGTCAAATAAGCAGTTCAGTTTATCTGTTCAAGAAGTTGTGGAAACGAATAGGCCCGGTATCGCTCCTGAGCTCTGTTATCCATTTATCGGTTACATTGCCCATAATTTTTTTGTTGATGATGATTTTTTCAAGAATGGGTATAATATCATATGAGCAAGTTATTACCAGGATATTCATGTGTAGTATTCTGTCAATATATGTAAAAGGAAGTGTTGTGTTAGCACGATCATTCATATTTTTAATTCAAGGTACAAATAAACAGAGATGACCTGGGTAAAGTTTGTTAGTTCTTAAATTAAATGAGTTCCAACTGTGGTATTTTTGAAACCTTAGCTCTTCTCTTTTGTACTAGCTCTCCCTCACTTTTTGCAGGGCATAGTTTCATTAAGGTGTTAACTGATGCAACTACTAAAAAGAAAGTCATCCAGGAATGGACCAGCATCATGCTTTGTTAAAATCATTTGGAGAGGGTCATGATTCTTAGGTTTGAATAGGTTGAACCTAAACCACTGGTCTCTCAACTTTGATCCACAATATAAGGCTCCAATAAAAGGTTTGGGTTTGTCTACATTTTTTGCCTTGGATTATGTGAGATGATATAATTATTAACATTGGATAATACTGGAACATGCTATGAAGGTATATAGAAACCACAAGATAAGCAATGGTATACACAAGTGTAAGAATTTGTATCAAGTTTGAACTAGAAAACGACCTTCAAAAGTAACTAGATATACAACTAAAAGATCAAATTATGTCCAAAAATTAGACTATGAACAAATATTGTTCAAATGCAACTTCTACCATGACTACTGTCATTTTGTGAAGGATTTCCCCAAAAATAATCTCCATTAAGAGGATGGATTCAAGAGGGTTGCAAACCAGAAAAGAGTAAAAAGAAGCAACCACAGACTCAACAAAAAAAACAACAGCCCCCTGAAGATGGGGAAATTCCTCCTCTAAAAACTGTTAAAATTGCAGGAACAGAGCCTATAGCCTTAGATTCATGTCTTCAATCTCCAATGAATATTGTTGAACAAGGAGTCAAATATGGGACCTCCCCACCACCAATCCCACTTCCCTATTCACCACACTAAGATGAGGATTGGCCTCCTCTTCCCCACAAGGAGAGACAACAAAATAATAGAAGGATGCTATAGAAGAGGAAGCAACTAGCAATAAGTTGTTGCCAGTGAAATCTACCATAATCCAGGCCTTTGCTTCAAGGTAAAAACCCAAACCAAATAAAGTATGAATTTATTATCTTGGAACTATATGGGGGTTGTATCCCTAATAAAAGAAATTCTCTAAATTGGTTGTCTGAAAATATTTCATGGTTCTGCTACAAGAAACAAAGCTTAAAGCCAAGTTTTTTGCACCATTAAATATAAAGATTTGGAAAAATATTGAATGGTTTGTGAAGGAGGCCGTAGATTTCAATAGAGGACTAGAAATCCTGTGGGACCCAACCATTATGCACACAGATAATGATTTGAAATTGGATCAGTGGATCTAACTGACTTGTGAAATAATCCAAACCAACCAATCATTTCAATTGTTTTGTGTGTAAGCCGCACACAATGCAATGGGAAAATAAAAAAGAAGTGTTGGGTCTCCCTTTCTGATTCTCCCACTTCATCACCTTCTAAGAGTGGAATATTAGCACGATATTTTAACCTCTTCCTAAACAGTAAAGAGAAAAAAGGTGGTTCTCTTGTTCTCGGTCCATGCAAAAAACAGGTAGAGGACATTATAACAAATTTGGTTTCTTTGACATCAAACCAAGAAGGGGTAAGTAGTAGTACACCTGGATGAAATGCAGAACTAGCAAGGCTTCATAACAAAGAGATCATACCATTTCCTTGTTCAAAGAGTCCTTCCTGAATGATGGTTTGACCCTATATTCTTTAATTAGTCCTTTAACTCTTTCGAATCATATAACCATCTCCTTGGATACAACAAACCCAATGAATATGATCCCATCCCTATCATATTTAACTTGGCCGGGCCTGAATATGAAGGGTTTGAAGACTTGAATGCATCTTCTTAACTAATTCAAAGAGTAGGTCAATTACAATGCTCCAAATACTAAGGCTTGCAAGGAAGGTATGAGAAGAAAAACCGACTCTTACCCAAGCCCATATTGATGAAATAGGTTAAACCAACCACCTCCCAAAAGAGAAAAGAGAATCAAGCTAATGCCTTGTAAAACTCAACTGCAGGAAGAACATTGGATATTGAACTTCAAGTTTTTATAGCTTAAAATTCAAATCTGGAGACACAAATACGATTTTCTTTTAGACAACAAATAAAAGGAGAATTACAAATTCAACTTTTTTAAAACTCCCTTCGGAATGGAGATAAAGATAAGATAAGATAATTTTATTAATTTCCAAGGAATGAACACAAAAGTAGGTCAATGGGACTTTTTGGTATTAATATGTTAACACAAAGTGGGAGCACTTAGGCGGCTCCTATGAAAATGAAATGCAGAAAGAAAGTATGACTAAAACCTAGATATTGAATTCCGAAGAGATATATCCAATCTAGGAGAGATATGTATAGAGATAGTAGAAATAGGGTCTGTGAAACAAATGGTGTATGTTTGTCATATTACATTGGGATCATCTCTCCTAACATATGAGGCTGAGTGGAGAGAAAACCACTGACTTTTGGTCAAATATTCAATCAGGTATTAGAATATTTCATGGGTCTTATGACTGAACCTAATGCCAGAAGGCATGAGGAACAATTGTGTGCCTTATATTCTTAAGATGATTACAGAAAGGTAAAATGGGGAGATTTTCAACCCAGTTAAAGAGGAGGAAGTGAATAAAATCATCTTCTCGGTCCATCAGGATAAAGCTCCTGGTCCAGATGGATTTCTAGCCAAATTTTTATCAATGGTTTTAACACATCTTTAAAAGGTACCTTGTCAAAATGGTTAAGGAGGATAGATCCACTGGGAAGGTTAGTTGTAGAATTAAGTTTTTAACTCCACCTTCCTAACTTTAATCCCAGAAATGATCCAAATGATTTTTTCATATTCCAACCCATTTCTTTTGTAAAGTCCCCTTTAAGGTTTGCTCCAAGATAATAGCAAGGAGGATTAGTGCATTACTACCCAATCTTATCTCTGGTGAACAAGGAAGATTTGTCCCTAATCAACTCAGGAAGCTCTCCACTCTTCTAGGAAACCCCATTGGAAAAACATTATAATCAAGATAGATATGTCAAATTCTTTTGATGGGGTCAATCACCTCATTCATTCTCAAAGTTATAATATCTAAAATCATTATTGGTTGGCTCAAATCTTGCACATGTTCTCTTTGGATTTTACCCCTTGTAAATGACAAGAATGCTAGGGTTTTTAGTGCATCCAAGGGTATAACACAAGGATGTCGCTTCTCCCCCTTCTTATACATCATTATGGAAGAGGCTTTGGGTAGAGATCTAGACAATGGAAGAATACAAGACTCCCTCCCAAGTATTAAAATGGTCACTGGGTCGGTTACATCCATTTTCACATAGGTGTCACTAAGCAGTAGTTGGAAGCCTTTCCCCTTTGTGAAAGAAATTTTAGGTGTTCTGGCCATTTTGCAGTAGTTCCAGGCAATACAACAGTCCCCTATAGTAACATGACAACGACCTGTAGCATACCCATCAGTAGGAAGAAGTCATTTTATGAAGATAGTAATAAAAATAAGAAATGCTGGGTAGTTTTTAATCAGTCCAAGCAGTCTTACCCCTGTGATCAGACTTCTCAAATCAACAAAATCAATACTCTTAGAAAGTATCATCAGGTGGCATTTCCAGGTATTCTGAGGCGGCCAAAATTCCAAGAGATGATTTGTTGGTTTGACAACTTCATGTCCAAGCATCACTACATAATTTGGGCACCTTTGATCTTCAAACAACAGGATTGTTGAAATTTTAATTCTGGGAAACCTTGAACAGTCCTAACTAATCCTATAGGCCAATCAATTTTTTTTGTATCATTTTTGTTATTTTCTTCAAATTTATTTATCCTTCATTTAGGTTAGGTTATTAGTCCCTCCCACCATACTTTTCACCTCGTCAAAATGTGCATTGACTTTTAATTCGTTTGTGTGTTCTTTTAAAAGGTTTTCTATAGTTTTAAAAATTAAAATATTAAATAAAATATTTGTAAAGTTAAAAATATTTTTTTGAATATTTGAAATTTGTTAATTTTATTTTTTCATTGGTTGGCAAGAATAATGATGGGACATAATTCCCTCCCTTCCAGACCTTAATTGTCATATTAAAAAGTAATTTTATATAATTTTAAAATAAAATAAATATATAAATTAACACCCTTACACGTGTTGTTATTTTTCATTCTGTGTACTCTTTGATGCACCGATAAAGGTATGGGAAGTAGCCCACGAGACCTGAACCAAAAATGAAACCGAGGGAAAGCGTTTTGTATATGCATTGAAAGAGGTAAACAAGATCACCAGTGTTCTGTATATGCAGCGAGAGTGATAAACTGGATCAACAGTTGCATAACCATGACTATTGGAGTTGGAGTTGGAATTGGGTGTAAAGGTTTTTCATGGTGTTAGCTGCGTTATTTTTGGGGCACACCTAGTCTGCAATTTTTATTCTCTCAGCATTTTGAAGTGTTTCAATTGTTCAGTTTGGCACTTAATTGCACCGGATTTGGCTTTCTCTCTTTTTTGGAACGACACAAAATCTAGGGCTCTTTATTGAACATATTATGAATGCCAACATGACATTGTCAAGCCGTGGGCAGGGTTCAATTCATGTTTTGAATGTATCCAAATGGTCTATTCTTGCATAAATTCACATCTAGCCTTACTGGATCCATTGAAGTTCAGAGTTGGCCCCGGGGATGCGACGCAGAGGAGTGAGCTATTAGGCAACCACGACACCATGCAAGAAGAGAATGTGGAGGAGGAGATAATGGGTTAATGCATGGCTAGATCAACTTGGGCATAAGAAGGAAGAATGCCAGACACTATGTTGGTAGAAAACATTGATCGTCGAAGAGAAATATTTATGGTTTTCTGCTTCGGCATGTCAATTTTGTTGCTTCTACTCTGGTTAACCGTGACTGTGGTTTTTAAGCATGAGGTATGCTTCTATATTAAATTTCCTGTTGATATTTGTTTGCAAATTTATTTGTTCTACAATGTTGTTCCGCCCCTATGGGTCGGACCAATTCCACCAAACTTTGAGGTTGGATATACATCTTACATGTCATTGTTTGCATATGCGTTATCATTGGTTTAGCTAGTTTGTGCCAATCCATGGCTTCTCAACTAATTGGTGGAGTCTAAAAATGTTTAACCATGCTTGAAGGTTCTTATGGATTTGCATAAATAAATATTTTTTGTCATTTGTCATTTCTTAGGATCAATTTCATTTGGAGGTTGGGGGGGTATAAGGAAATTCCACTCTATTCAGCTCCTGGTGATCATTGGTTGAATTCCTTTCTATGCTTCTATCGACAGAGTGAAGGGAAATTTGTAGGGTTTTCCTATGGCCAATCACTTAACATGTGCTTCAAGTGCTCCATCTCCCAAGGTTGAACTTGATGATCCTTAAATTGTCCTCTGGTCAGGATTGGATTTTGACTGTCAAATTGCACATAAATATTTCCGGAAACCATTCCAAGATCCCTTTACTCTGAAGTTTGCAGCTTAAAAAATTGTTTAAAATCTTGGTGTGTAATAGGGAAATTTAGTATTATTTTTTTCATAGAAGTGAAGATTGCACTAGCCTTCTGTATTCAATCCATCTGTCAAGTTATGGTTCCGACAAACCCTATATCTTTAACTAACTTACTTCAAATGTTTTTTCTAGATGGAATTCTCATAAAAATCTCAGCATATATGGTCTTTAATAACTGTACGAAAACACATGCATTCTAGTCAATTTTGCTTGACTTGTCCTAACACCAGCACTTCACAGAATACATTGTATAACATAGAGTAAACCAAATAAAACCTGTAATTTAAGTAACAATGGTAGAGTGGCCTTTAGAAACACTTTTCTTGATGAATGCCATAAAAAGAATTGGGATGCAGTAATCTAATTCAGAACAATGTTACCAAATACGGTTCTGTAAATTCACTACTGGACATTTATCAAAAAAGTGAGAAAACATACATATTCATGAGATCATGACCGGAGAGCATATTATCTACTTTTGATTTTAAAATAATTTCAGTGTGATCACCATGTCATCAAAACATGAATAAACCAGAAACCAAAATCCAAACACTTGTTCCCATAAAACATTACTGGTTTGGTCTTGACTGAAAGGTTACTTTACTAGGTTGATTGAGGCCTGACTGGGTAGGATGTTACTATTTGAAAGGACCCTACATAGTACACATATTTTGTGTAAGGCCTTGAAGATACAGTGTCAATTCATGTTGGGTTATGGAGAGTTTGATAAGCAATAGCACTAACTCTCATTTTTTCACCATCCATCATGCCAAAGTCGATTGAATTGTTGATCAACTGTTTATTTTTATCATCCAATCCCCTAGGATAGCTCAAAGTTTCTAAGAAATTGTATATTCCCACCCAATGAACCCTCCAATAATGAAGGGTTGATCCTTCATTGGTTCCTGATAGTTTCAAGTTATGCGTAGGATAAAGGCTAACTAAAACGCCCCACTTTTTCAATCATTTTTTCATTGAAACCGATCAAAATCTGACTTAAAAATTATAGTTTTTTGCAATTTTGTGATTTGAACAATCAACAATTGTCATTCTAGACTAAATGGAAGATTCTGAAACCACCCAAATGATCAAAATTATGATTTAAACAACAAAAATTATAGTTTCAGCCATTACTGATATGTCGGATTACGACTACTACGGGCATTTTGGTCGTTCCATATATTGCTCCTTTAGAGTAAATACTGAATATCGAAGTTAATGTTAGATCAATACAAAAGCTCTTTTTAATGTTACATCAATACAATCGTAGGTTACTATAGATTATACATAGAATGGTTCATGATTAGCTGCCCTATTTGTGTTGAGTCGGTGACACACATTTAAATGTGGAAAACCATTGTCAGAATCATTTGATGCTCATTTATTGCGATTTTTTTGTTTAATTCAAGGAAAACTGTATTTTAATTTCATCTATTTGGTGCTTCTGGTAAGTGATGGTGAAGCACAACAATGTTGTGCCCAATGGGAATTTTAAGAAGCACTGGCAATACTATGTAAAAACATGGTTCAATCAGCATACCCGAAAGACGAGGAGACACATTGGTAATGCCATAAAATACGTCTTTTAAAAAAATTTCTTGTTGAAAATGATACCTTATCCAATATGTTCATTATCTCTTCAATACTTTCTTCTTACCTGAGATTTTGACCATGTTTGTGTAGCTCGTCAGAAAAAGGCTGTGAAGATATTTCCCCACCCCACATTTGGCCCTCTTTGACCAATTGTACATAGATAAACAAAAAAATACAACATGAAAATTCGTGCAGGGAGGGGATTTTCACTTGAAGAGCTGAAGGTGAGATTATAGTTTCCATATTCAATTGTAGTTTAAAGAGTAAAGAAATTTTTGTTTTGTTTTTACATAAATTTTGTCAAGCTTTGTAGACAGAAATTTTACTCATTTATTTTATGGCTTTGTCTTTTGTGGCCATTTTGTCTCTTCTTCATCACTTTGATTGTTTTAAATCGTATATTCTCATGATCATCTTCAACATATCAAGTGGGATGAGTTAGACAAATATTTCTCTTGTATTAGATTGTGCTTTGTGAGTGAGAACTTTGCTGGAATAAACTTTGGGTATCATAGAATGTATTTTATAAATGGTAGAAATGCATGCATCCAACACCTAGCTTTAGGGAATCTTTGTCCCCACCTTCTTCTATCTTCTTGCTTCTGAAGCTATCTTTGGAGGGGAGTGTGCTCCTAGAACAATTCTTGTGTTCCTGAAATGATTCTGTGTGCTCTTGAAATGATTCCTTGTGCTCCCGGAAGTAGACCACTAGAGATAAAATTAGAAATTTCTTGTAGTAAGAGGCAACTTAGTAGATAATATATTTATTTGTCTTTTTAGTTTAGAATATAGATTTGAGAACTTACAATTATTTGTTATGATGGCCTATTATATGACAATTGAAGTTTGAACTGTTGATTGCATATTACAACTATTTGGTCATGATGCCCTGTTTCATTTCATGGTTGATGTTATCTCTTACAATTTGTTGATGACCAATGTTATCTGTTGAAAGTTGAAAGTTGAATGTTGATGTTATGGTTGGTTGTATGATGACAATGCAGTGAGTTTTAATTGCTAGATCTTTTATGTTATTTGTTTATTAAATGGTTGATCCTTTAATGATTATCATTAATCTACTACAAAGATCTTTGTTTTCTTATTTTCTGCAACTAATTCACTATTCTGCATGTATTTTTTTGAATATCTAGGCACATCAATATAGATAAAAATATGTACTAGATAAAAAAGCTCTTGGAACAATTTACTCTTGGAGTTTTTTGGAAATTGGTGCTTTGCGTTCCTGCTTCTTGCTTTGTGACCCTGCTTTGCTCTCGCTCCCAACAGGTGTGAGCCATCATTGCACCATGCATGTTTCAGTTTCATTATTCTTTTAAAATGGTTTTCTTTGTACATGGGCATTTATCATATTTGTTATCAAAGAAGCATTTTTGAAGGTCCAACAACCTGTTGTTCTTTTTACTTATCCCCCTTCATTTTTTATATCTAACTATGATATTCGAAGCTTTGCATAGAAGGTGAGCTTACTTGCTTAGTTAATATATTAAACAGTATGGCTCAAAATTGGTTCAAGCCTGTTAGGAGGGCCATGGAAGGTTAAAATTTTGTTGTTTTCTCACAAGTTCTTTACAATGCACTAGCAATGATCTGTTATTTTGTCCCTTTTCAAAGGAAACTTTCACGTTAGTTTAAACCTAGTACAATTGTATAATGCTAGGCTAATAAGAAATGCTATATGATAGTGATGGAGTATATCTAATTCTTAAAACTTGTTGTAATCTAAAGTGAAATTTTGTTAGTAAGAGCTTAATTCAACTCAAATTTGGTAGAATTTTGAAGGGTTTGAATTGATGTGGCTTGTATTTTAGCTAATTGGATATAGAATTATTCCACAGTTATATAGTGGCTAAAGAGATATAATAAAGGTAATGTTTTTCATTTTATTCTTAGGAATGGTTACTGTAACTTATTCTATAGGCAACAAGAATTCCTAAGAAATATGCACCGACAATAGGTATTGCAGTTGATCATTGTCAGAGAAATCACTCCTTGGAGGGTCTTCAAACCAATGTTCAGTGGCCGAAAACATACAAAGTGAAGTTGGTTGTTTTCCCAAGGAGTGCTCACAAGCCTAACGTAGGATTTTTGCTTGCATTGGATTTCATAATTTTAATTTTGAAAGACTTATATGATGGTTGTTGTTTTGTTGTTTAGGTTGGGCATAATAATTATCACATATCTATGTGCAAGAGGGTGATTCTAGTCCATAGGAGCTGGCTACAGCTACTCAGGTTCAAGGAACATATATGCCAATTAGACAAGAAAAACGATCATTCGAAATTATTAAGGTTACATATGAAATGAAAAACTTCAAAGCATATGGAAAATTGCGTGTGGAAAGAATGAACGAGCGGTTGGTTGGAGTTTAGATGAAGAAGGCTGCAGAGGTAGAAAAAGATGAGAAAAGTAGATGTATGTTGTCGAAACAGATTGTTTCTAAAGTGGTTCTTTTGAACCTCTTGTTTTTGTTTTTTTTTTTAATTTTCATATGAGAAATGCAATTTGTGCTGCATAGAAAAATACAAGACAAGAACCATAGGGATTTTAAGAGGTAGAAAGATGCATTGCATTAAAATGAAAGTTTTTATGGTAATGTTAACTTTATAATTCAGCCCTTGTTAAGTTTTCCCAGCTTTACAAAACAATTTTCTGATTGTCTTCAGCTTGCACAACTAAATTAAATGAAGGTAAAAGTGACCTATTCTATTTGTTCTTTCCTTTGTTTTATAGGTTTTCCATATCTGTTCGTCTTTTATTTATATACAAAATCTAAGGCTATCTTCCTTGCCTGTCTTTCTCTCCTAAATGTATTTTTCCAAAATGTATATGTTGCACAAATATGCAGTCCTTGCAGAATCAATTATTTAGGTAAACAAATAAAAATGGACTGAAATTAGACATTTTCATCAATTCAGAAACTGCGTGTATTAGAGATATTCAAAATTTTGTGTTTTTGTGCGAGTGAAAACCGTTAAAATTTAAATAAATGGTTGTAGATCTAACGCACAGGGAGATGTTCTGGTTTCTAGAACACATGGTAGCCTAAGATGACTTGTGATTAGAAAAGATAGATCTAACGCACAAGGAGATGCTCTGGTTTCTAGAACACACAGTAGCCTAAGATGACTTGTGATTAGAAAAGACAGCCTACTATGGAACCTATCTGCCTAATATGTGATCCCTCTTAGCTTGATTATTCAAGTCAAGATGCCAAGCTAGATTGACTTGAATTGTTTCATACCATTGATGTTTACATGTATGCATATGTCACTATTCAGTTATATTTCCTTCTCAGGTTATCAAGTTATCACAAGGTGGTGCAATGTAATTCAGTTCTCATGTGAAGTGAACATTGAGGGATGACCTATCATCGGAGTTTTTTTCCCGTTGCGTACTCTTGTCCATCTGAGTGTTGAGTTCCTCGATTTGTTTTTGGACCTTAGCAGTCACTCTTACTGGTTTTTGTGAAAACTAGGCTCTATCTATACAAGGGAATTATACTTCCAAATTTGCTTGTGGGATCTTTCCCTTAACATTGTGGTTGAGTTTCTTGCCACTTTCTATTTGAATGCAAGGTTTGCAAGTAGATTGTTATATATATCACATTGTAGCTCATATCGATATATCTAATTAATTGTGTGGGATGAAGTGTCATACCTGATGTGTTTTGCCTTTGTATTTTGATGATGACTTCCACCTTTACAGGTTCAATATGATGATGGGCTCTTCTTGTTCCTATTTTTTATATAAAAACCCCCAAGACCATTACTAATTAGATGATGGTCCCTTAATTTTTTTGGAAAACAGTCTTTGGCATACCTCCAACAAGCCCAATCTGCTATAATAATATTCTTAGCAAAATTATGGATTCATATTTTTGATAGCCCCTCACACCTTGAGCTGGGTGTCATCCCTTGTAATTCCATATTTTATATTCCTTCATTGCACTCTCATTTGTAGGTATCCTTTGCAATCATTGTCTGCTTTATACATTGTAGTGTAGTGCTCAGCATTACTAAATAGTAAACTCTTGATTTTGCAGTATCTTTAGAGACATTGTGCAAGTTCTGGAACCCTCAATTATTCACTTGGATTTATCCACTTCTATCATTTTCCATTCTCGTCCTATTTTTTCATTTGTCATCTGTGTTACCTCATTTGATGGTATCCTTCTGCAATTGTTATTTGTTGGATGCATTGGAGTGTAGTGTTTGCATTACTTCAAAAGTAAACCCTTGTTTCTGCATGTTTTCAAGATTCACTGTGCAAATTCTATAGTCATCGAATCCTGTATTTGTTGCTAGTTAGAGGCAGGGGAGAAGAGGTAAAAGGTTTGGAGGGGAAAAGAAGAGGGAAGCAACATTAAGATGAAGCAGTGCGCAACATTTGTTCATTCCATTTCCTCACATTCGTTATTACCTCTTGCATTTGTTTTCTTATATTTTCAAAATATTCATGAACATGTTTATTTGTGCACAAGTTAAGAGGAAAGATGTAATGATTAATAATGTCTATTTTGTTCCTTGTTTGGAGAAAAATATTCTTTTGAAGCATAGACATGAATTTCAGCAATGTAGGTGTTTTATTGTTGATAGCAAGAAAAAGATTGTTGTTATGGGTGTGGAATGATAGGGTTTATTTTGGCTATTAGAAGTTAGGAATGGAGTGTTAATTCAACGGAAAAATTGATTGCACTGAGAGAAACGAGGTGCTCTCAATTTGTCATTGAATGCATCCACCAAGGAACATCACATTTCATAAGTTTTGTTTATTGGAAGAGTGAGAGACCTACAATGCTAGTTGTTAATAGCTAAGGAACAATTAAAGTTCTGGTACTTGCACCGTGAACCTCAAGTTTCTCATATAATTCTTGAAGGTCCTTCCTAGATAACAGAGTTGGAGAGAATTTTCAGAAATTTTTAAACTAATAATATTTCTGGAAACCAGTTCCTCTCGATTTTTTGCTGCCCAAGAATATCAAGAAATGAGGTTGATGTATGGATTACATGCAGCAATTTTCAATTTGCCAATATTTCTAGAGTCCCATGTGCTTCTGTGAATTTGTTGGTTTTCATTCACCTCTGATAGAATAGCCAAAGTAGCTTTCCAGTAATGCAGTGCATTATTGCGTGTTCTATATGCCTATTCTAACACTAAAGTCTAAACTTAAGGAATACCGACCTTTATTCTGGAAAATTATTTGTCCCGGAGCGAGCCCATTGGTGAACCTTCAGACTACGTAAGCATCTGTTTTATAGAAAATATCCAATGCTTATCATCATTATGGCCTTTCTGTATCAATAAATAAATTGCTTGTGGACTGCAGGAAGGCAAAGTTTTTAACAATTGTCAACAAATCCGTGTGCAAGGATTCTAATGTGGGGTATCACTCCTTTGTTTCATCCAGTCATTTGGAAATCCAATTTCTAATGTTTACTACTGCATTGCTACCATGATGTAATCTCTGATAATGATTTTTTTGTAAACGCTGGCATGAATTGAGGAATATGCTGCAAAAGTACTAGTGTGAAATGCCTTGAAGGATGGAATGAGGGGTTCTTCGCATGCAAGGATTCTAATGTGGGGTCTCACTCCTTTGTTTCATTAATTGAAGATGATGGCAAGGTTAAAGTTTTAGTTATCCATTTTCACCTTCTTATAATATTAAGTTTTGTTCTTCTGGATATAATCAGTTTTGAGCAATAGTTAGCTGACCTGTTAAATTCAAATTGGTGTTGATCTGCAAATCGAGTAGCCATCATAAATATTTCAATATTTCTTTATTTGGTACACAATTTTTTAGTTTTTGTATGGGGCTTTTGCATGTTGGACTGTTTATCTTTTGAGTGTTCTTTATGTAGAGGCATATGCTAGAAGTAAAGCTACGGGAGTTCTTCACAAAAGACATATACTTCAGGTAGGTGATTAATCTAAAATTATTCTTGGATTTGAAACTTATTTTGAATCTGTTAGTCCTGGACTGAAGTTGTTAGTGCTGGTGTTGTTATGCTCACAGTATCATGAAGTAATAGTTATAGTTGCTGGAAAATGGCTTGGGCACATCACGTTGGGATCCAATATGGTCACTTTTGCTTGTGTGCTACAATTCATAGAGTGTTCCAGGTAATTATACATAAAATTGTAGTGATTTGTGCATATTTACAGCTTAGGGGGCATCTGTCCATGCTCCCTATTAAGTTGAGTTTTTTCTTGGAGGGGTGACCTTGCCAGGAATTCTTAGTTACTGTATGCGAGTTTTAGAAGTGATAGTGGTTGAAAAGAATGATTGATTCCTTCCTTGTTGGTTGAATGTTGCACTAGGGAACTACAGAGTAAAATATACATGTCAATCTTTAGATGAACAAACATTGGAAGAGCTCGAGAGTGATCTGAGAGATCACAGAGACAATCTTAAGATAAGTTGTGAGAAATTCAAATGGATTACAGATAGATTCAACTGGATATAAATCAAGAAGTATTGAGGGAAGCATTTGCTCTGGAAAAGGAAAAAGAATATGTTCGCATTGAAAAGGACAAGCAAGAAGAGGAGTATATTAATCAGGTTATTGGTGTAGTCACAAAAATGTGTGATTTCCTAGTAGAAGTTAAACAATCCAAAACTGGAGGAGCACCAATTCCTACAGATTTTCGGTGCCCTCTTTCGCTAGAGCTTATGTCAAACCTAGTGATTTGTTCTTTCTGGGAAAACATATGAGAGAACTTATATTCAACAGTGGCTTGACCAAGGTATGACAACATGTCCTAAAACCCATCAGACCCTTAGTCATACTAACTTGAGGTATGGAAACATGTCCTAAAACCCTTCAGACCCTTAGCCATACTAACCTGATTCCCAATTATACTGTAAAAGCATTGATTTCAAATTGGTGCGAGTCAAATAGTATTCCATTACCTGAACCAGCAAAGCTTACAACATGCACTCCATATCAAAGCCAAACCTTCCAAATAGGTCCAAGAAAAATTGAGTCAGATAATGATATGCATTCTTGTTTATCTGAACAAGTCAATGCAGATGACACCTTGAGAAATCTTCTAGATTCACAGTATATATCAAGCCACTTCTCAATTCCTAGAGAAGACCATGTGTCTAAGAACAGACATATGGGGTTTTCTTCTGAAGTTAGTGAAGAACAAGGAAAATCAAGCACAGGAAGTGGATCTCTGATTGAAATTGGACATGAATTACATTCAATAAAAGAAAGTCTCAATAGAAATCATGGTCATGAACAACTTAAAGGCACAACCGAAATTCATCCCTTTCTAGTGCAACATCAAGCCTAGATGATGGGCAGGTGCCAACTACTGGAGGTGCTAACGGTCTTGAGGGACAAAGAGCATTGAGTGTTTTCTCTCATTATAGCAGTGATGTTTCTGAAGATTTAACGCCAACATCATCAGCTACTGGAACTCAATATATAGGAAAAGAATCTCTGACTAGATTACATGAAAGATCAAGGTTGGCTGGTTTTACTTTATGGAGGCGCCAACTTGAGGATCGAAATGATCTTCTTAGGATTACTAATGTCTCTCAAATATTTGTTTTTGGAAGAAAGTACCAAGAGAGAATTTCAAATATCTTGAAAATAAACTCTGCAACCATTTCCAGCTCTGTACAATTCCTATTTTCGCTTGAAAATAAAGGTATTTCTGAAATGAGGTTTCTTACAATCATTTTTTCCAAGTTTTAGCATCATTATATAGTGTGTTGATGACTTAAAATTACAATAGTACCCTCTTATTGCAATATGGTGTAAACAATGGTTATTTTGCTTGAATATCATTGTATTCTCATTTAAGGATGTGTCTTCATGTCCTCTTATCATTGGGTTTCTCAATGGAGTATGATTAAATATCAAACCTTAAACAAACATAATGGTTGCTAGGAAATAGTGATATTTGCAATCCCATTAAGCCAATTTCTTAAGTTTTGTTCAAAATTCCTACAAAAGGTTTATGAATTTCATAACCTGCTTGATCATATATTGTGAACTTATACAATCTATCATCTTTTGACGACCATTAGATACTTAAAGTTGTCTATTGATCCTTTTTACCATTATAGAGGACTCTGTAAGTTAGGTTCCCAAGACGCGAAACTAGGCATTAAAAAGGATGCAACACATGGCGCTAATGATGAAGCCAAATATGGCATTGATATGGTAGGAAAATAAGACATTACTTTGGATGCAAAATATGGCACTACATAGGAAGCAAAATATGGTGCAACAATAGAAGAAATATTTCACGTCATTTTTATAGCAAAACACGATGCAAAAAAGGAAGCAAAAATTGGTGCAAATTTGGAAGCGAAAATTGACACATATTTGGAAGTAAAACATGGTGCAAAATGAAATGCTAAAGTGGTAGCAAAAATCGATGCAATATTGGATGCTAACATAACACTATTAAGGAGGAAAATATGGCGCTAACGGAGATGCCATTTAAGAAGAAAAATCAGACACTCGCTAGGAAGCAAGATAGGACGTTATTTAGGAAACAAACCTCGACGTTGTTTAGGAAGAAAAATTGGACTCTATTCTGGAAGCAAAAAAATAGACGCTATTTTTGACGTCATAAAGGATGCTATCTAGGAAGCAAAAAAAGACGTTTTTTGAGACGCTTTAAGTTTTGTCCATGACGCATCCCATTTAGCGTCTAGTTTGACCACTCAATGTAAAAATAATAATTACACTAAAAAGGGACGCTAAATGGGACGCTAATTCCAGGATTTGTTGTAGTGGAGCCACCAGCTCAGTTTCCCCCTCTCAGGGAACATGCCCACTTTTTTAGGGATTATGTTCCGACAATAGCTAGAAAGTGAATGCTAGTGGTGCCACTTGTCAAACAAGATTTTATAGCTGCTCCTTCCTCCTAGTGGGTCAGTGAACACTCATTTAACAGTCTCCCCTGAATAGGTGTCTCCTTTTATTAATCATTAAAATAAATTATTCTTCATTACAATCATCATTAACCCACTTGGTCATAAACTTTACAAAAAAAATTAGCATAATGTTTTTGCTGAAATAAATTATAAATATTTATTTTTCAGTTTTGGGTATGTTCTAGATGGGAAGCTTATCAAGGCTAGTTATTGATGACCTATTATAATGGTGAACCTTATGTATCGAATTACCTTCTTAGGCTTATCGTAAGGATTTTTACTTAAGGTTATAATGGAATTTATATTTTGGGATTTTTGGTTAGATTCCATCCATTTAAGCATTATAGAGGACATGCCCCTTTGTGTCTATGAACGAAATATGATGAAGGATTTGTCATGTTTAATAGTTTTAAAGAATGTTATGATGACTACAGTTTTTAAGTCTCATACTCATAGACTATGTATCCATTTGTTTTCAATACTATTTGAACTTGAATCTTGGATATTTACTGCTTATAACCTTGAACCTTAATGGATTCGTCACCCAGCTCAGGGCTGGATTTAGACGGACAAGCATATGTCACGTGAATCCTATGGTTGGGAGGAAAGTCGTAGACATGCTTTCAATTGCCCAAGAAATATGTTCGTGATTATGGATTAGATAAGTTGCTTTAAGTCACAAAAATCCTAATTTAAGTGAGGTACTTGCTAGTCGTTTGTTTAAATAAGATATTAATGTGAAACATGTTTTATGGTGAAGTCAATAGAGTGAAATAGAATTGTGATTATTTTTTCCTTATAAAACATTGATGTATAGTGAATTTGTTATGCTTTCATATGTATTTAATGTGCAAAATTAGTTCAAAAGATGTTTCAGGTTAAACTTCAAATCAAATGGTTATGTAAGGAATTGGTCGTGCTAATTATCTGGTAAGTGAAAGATATTGTACCTTATTCTTCTTTTCCTCTGTACTTGTTTTCTTTCTTGAAGATAAGTGAGTTTAAATGCGCATTTAGAGAAGTAATCCTCTTATTTAAGACCATAGTTAGAAACAATCATTTGTTTGGTATGAAATCTTATTAGATAGATGATTGCCTTGTTCATTTATAAATGCTGATATAAAGCGAGATTAATTACTTGGGTATCATACCTCCATTTGGTTATTTATAAAAGTATGTTAACCATAAGAAGCATAAATATGTATTATGTTACTAATAGAAGAATATTTAAGCAATTAAAGTCCATGAGTATTTTAAAATCATTAAAAATATACTATGATAGTGGTTACTAGGTGTGAGCTTGTATATTTGGTAATAATAGCTTATTTTATAACATTATGTATACTTATTTCCTATACTTTAGGCGAGAGATGAGAAAGTAAGAATAAGATAGAATTAATGTGATTCTATATTTGATGTGTAAGTTCTCAACCTTATCCTTGTACTAGTATGGTCAATAGTATAGTCCTCTTATCAACTAAGCAATGGAACTTAATCAAATTGAATTACAATTTTCTTATATGAATAGATAAAAATGATAGTAATGTGTACAATTATGTGTTTATACACTCTCAAGAAACTAACATAGTTGACTTGTTTAGATATAGTAAAGGGGGATTTTTTTTTTACCCCATTACATTGTGGAATTCGGGTACATTACATGGGGGAGATGTTGTAAGGTAATGTAATGTTACCAAAAATAAAAAGTTAAAAAATTATTGTGGCTCATAAAATAATTTTATTAATTAAAAATTAAAAAAAAATAGAGGTTTGTCTATAAAATAAAAAAATAAAAATTTAAACCAAAATCTATAAAGCAAGAGAATGATCAAATTTTTTGAGGTGTAGTTTAAAAAAATAGTTACACCAGAAGAAATTGTTTCCTTTTAGTGCTTGATAAATCTTAGTTAAAGATAAATCTATAATAACTATTACTCAACTACATGGCTATTAAATTTCATTACTTTGAGATTTGGGGTGGACTACAACCTATGTTTTTTCATCTACGAACGAGGATGAGACAAGTGTACTATCGAGATTGATTTTATGGCAGTGCTTCAAAATTCAAAATAAACAATTATAAAAAAAAAGAATATAAAAAATAACTCCTACCTAACTGAAGAATGGATAACCCCTAGCAATGTAGGGATAACTCATAGTTGATGAATGAATACCAATAATTCATAGCAAATAACTAGAAAAATGAAGATGAAAAAAAAAGAATATAAAAAATAAGCGATACTTAATAAAAGAATAAGAAAATATTTTCAATTCCATAATTAGTTTTCAACCATTTGATATTTATCCACGTAATCCAATTACATTGATATTTATCCACATGATCTAGCTACAAACTATATAGACCTGTTAATAATAATTATACATACCTTTCTCATTATATATATATATATTTTTAATATATCTATACAAATCAAATCAAATAGCTGGAGTAATTCGGATTATTCGGTATGCTTCACATTCTCCATATGTTGATGGTTGCTCGTTTGAATATGTAAAAGTTGCATGTGGACCCTTTTGATTTGCCATGTGAAGTTTGATCCGCCCAGAAAAGGGAGCTGGAGTTTTTGGGTCGGCAACTTTTACACACGTGACATTATTTTGGAAATAGGCACCTTTTGAATAACTTTATTGAAGTTGTTATCTTGTGGTTGCAGTGCCACGCCAATCTTGCCGACCGAGTTTGTCATAAAATGTTCGATATGGAATTTTGGTAAAAAGTAGTATTTCTTTTAAGGAATGAGTTTTGGTGGTAAAATTTAAATCTGGAAATGTTTAAATTAATTGGAAATGTGTTTATGTTATATTAATTTTAAGTATTAAATTAAGTTTATCATAAATGTTTGATATAAAATTTTGATAAAGTAGTATTTTACTTTTTAGATTTAAGGATGAGTTTTAGTTGTAAAATTTAAATTTGGAAATGCTTAAATTATGTTTTTGAATTTATAAATAAATTTAGTATTCTCTAATATTTCACAACACTTAAATTATACAATTCTATAACTAAAATTTATAATTTCAATTTTTAAAAAAAAATTCTAACTTTAAACAAAATATATAATAAAAAAATAAAATATTTACAGTAAATAATTTTAATATTAATTAAATATAAATACTTTTTAAATATTAACAATTTGATATTATATAATTGTGTTGTATTTAATTTATAAAGTTAATTTAATAAATCTTATAATATAATAAAAATTATTCACTAAAACATCTTTTCATAATATGTATAATAATAAAAATAGCATTTAAAACATAGAATTAATGTTATGTTTTATGATATAAAAAGATAATGATATCATTTGAATGGATGTAGCTTGGGTGGTTGGGAGGAATGAATGTTACCCTCCCCGCGAGCTCATCATTCACTTACCCTCTTGTAAGTGACATGATGCTCTTGTGGAGCCCTTTGTAATAAATGTTGTGAATGATGAGCTGACCATACCTTGATTCAGTTTGAATATCAGGTCTTGGAATTTTCAGTGGAGTACCCTCTAACAAATGATGAACCACATTTAAAAAATATATATATATAACATTGTCACTTTACATGTCCTAATGCATGTTCGTTTCAGGTATATGGTATATATATATATATATATTTTCATAAAAAAAATCTTATATATTTGATCTATAATAAAGGTATCGCCAGAAAATTACATAAGGACGACTAGTTGTTTCAGGTATATATATATTTATTGTAGCTTTACATGTCCTAATGCATGTTAGTTTTCAGGCATGCAGGTTAGGCATGGCGCTTTACATGTCCTATTCTTCATTGGACATACTCCGTACAGAGTCGCAACTTTTGCAATATGAAAAGACAAAATGTATCTAGAAGTAAAATCATTAATGTTACGTTAACTTCTACAAATGCTAGGGATTATGTTATGTTAATGTTATAGGGTCTGTAAACTTAGATAAGATTAAATTTATCACATAAATTTCATACTATTTCAAAATCATATAAATTATCACATAAATTTCATACTATCTCAAAATCATATAAATTATATTTATAATATTTTTTAAAATAATATATAACTCTAACATTCATTCATTTATATATAATTAAAGTATATATAATAAATTATTAAAATAATAAAAAAATAATTTTGAATTATAAATAAAAGTAAATTCGTTTTATAAAAGAATGATAGTATCTTCTTTAAATCCTCTAAAATAAAATATCTCCCAGCCTTATCATTAAGGGCGCTTACGACAAAACGAAATTTAATCCGTAAATAAAATATCTACGAGCCTCGTCAATAAGGGCACTTAAGAACAAACAAATTTATTTATTGATGAGTCTTAAAAGGCTCATCCACGACAAGCGAATTTATTTTTTATTTATAAACTTTATCACTTGAAGCGTCATTCACGATAAACGAATTTAATTAGTTATAAAATTATTTATGATCTTTACAACTAATTTTTTTAAGTATTTATGTCTTTGTAATATATATATAATTTTGTTTTATAATTATAATTTTAATTAAAAATAAAAGTACTATACTCTATCTTAATTTTAAAGCTTAATATAAGCACTTTTATTTATAATTATAATTAACATAAATTTATTTAAAATCTAAATTTATTAAACATTAAGGTTTTTTTTTTATATATATAAAATTTAAGATTTTTTTTTTTACACAAAGATTTAATTTTTAATTTTTAATTTTTGTTTTCTTTAAATTTTTATTTTTTATGTTTAGAAACACATGAGAACATCTCACCCATATTTGACTGAGAACAACTTCTTGGTTCTCCACTGCAATTATTGATAATTAATTAGATACAAATTTATTAGTTGTAAATTAACTTTGTCATCCTCTCATTTAAAATTAAAATTCCCGTTTGTTTGTTAAATATTTCTTACTAAGTTGACTAATATTTTGAACGTGCAATAATATGACAACTAGCATTTGTGAAGGTTAAATTCCCACAAGTCACTTGTTCATTAGCATGTATTATGCTTCACGGGAGGAAATGAAAAAAGAAAGGAAGAGAAGAAAAGTTGACTAATATATGGATGCCACCTCATCTTATATCTAAATATAATAATTAAGTTTTTTTATTAATTATATAAGTATTAAAATAAAAATAACTATGATTTGAATATTGCAATTTCTACCCAGACGTACTCCTCTGTAGCCAGAGGGATATTCGGTGCCATTCCTTTTTGTGGGTCTCCTCCATTGCTAAAAACAATTTAGCCCCGTCAATTTTGGTGGCTCTCTACGGCCTTGCTCGAAAAGTTAAGGAATGTATCCTATAATAATAATCAGAAGGCGTTTAATTTCGCGTTTCACCCATTGAAGTTTTGCTATGCATTCCATCTCCGTCCGTGGGCAGAGGTAGCTTAGTTTGTGCTCACATTTTTAGCATTTACAGCGAAGGACGCACAATGATGTCTAATAAAGAAATTTGGCACTATGCTGCCGGAATCGCAGGTACCCACTTCGGATTTCTTCCTCCCCTTTCTTTACTGCCAAACTGTCAGAGTTTCAGTTTGAGTTCTCCATTTCCATTTGCATTTTATGTCAATCGGTAGAAAGAAATTGTTACAGATTACTCAGATAGGGGCATCCGAGATTTCAGTAGAAAAACTGTTTATTATTTTATGTTCCCGCGGGGATTTCGATACCTATAAGCTAAAGATGTTTCTGATAAGGTCGGAAAATATAAGCTAAACATGTTTCTGATAAGGTCGGAAAATATGCATGATCAGACCGTATTTTCCGGTATGTCTCTGGGATCGGTTTTTCGATTTTGAATACTTTGTTAGTTTGGAGCTATGCAGCACTAGTTCATGATTTTTAAATCTCAAATGTGAACCCGGTAGCAGAAATTGTTAGGTTTCCAAACCGGCGATGATGATGAGATATAAAAGACGTGATAACCTTAGCTGAGTTATAGGGTAAGACCAGGTTTTGAAAGCTCTATACGATCACGGTTAGTCTAATGTGAGCAAATGTAAAATCCGTGACTACTTTTTCTGGTACTTCCTGTTGGAATCTTTTTCCATAAGCATCAGAAGGCAAGTTGGCTTTTAATAGCAAAATTTCTAAAATTGGTTAGTTAGTATCCCCAAATCAACAGTGTTATTCTTATATAACATTTGAGAATTCTCACACAATGTAGCTAAACTAAATTGAAGAACAAGTCACTTATGAAAATAGAATATGAGTAGGAAATATAACATTACATCCCACAACAATGGAGCTAAACTAAATTGAGGACTTCTAGTTGTTATTTATGTAATGTTAATTCTGCAAGTCCTAGTCCTATTACAATTACTATAGTAGCATATTTTAATGTTGACTTTCAGTTCCAAAGTAATACCTTTTTCCTTTTTTATTCATTTGAACAAACTTTAAATTTCTATGTTTTCTTTCTGAAATTGGTTTGAGAAACATGCCCATTAATATACTCTTTTCCTTTTTTTTTTTGTTCATTTCTCTATGAAGTTGAAGTTGCTTTGAAAAACATACCCCAAGGTAAAAACATGGACTTCCCTCACCTTTTTGTCAAATTTCAGGGGTATCTATTTGCCATGTTCGTCTTTCTTTTCATTTTGTTTAAGCTGGTTTGAGTAATATTCCCCTAGGTTGAAAGCTGCACTGCAGAACATGAATTTCTTTTGGCTTAATGCCAGATTTGAAGGGCATCTATTCTGTCAAGTTTGTTTGAGGCTTGCTTTTTGACGAACCCTTTGGTTGTTCGAGACTTGCTATTTTGCTTCATCCTTTTTTGACAAACAATTTTCTTTTTTGCTTCATCACTTTTTGACAAACCATTTGGGTAGTGTAGACAATAGTGAGAATGGGAGCTTAATAAACTGCTTAATACTCGTGTCACCTTTAAGCATCAACCCAACTTCTGCATTAAAAAAAAGCTTGAAACTTTCAGATTTACCAAAGTCAATAAAACTGTTGATTTTCTAAATGTCCAAATAACTCCTGATCCTGACTCTGTCAGACTAACCTGACCTCCTGTTACCTGTAATTTAAACTGCTTAATAAGGTCACCTGTAATTTAAACTGCTTAATACTATCACATTGGTGAAATTTATCTTCAAGCATCAACCCAACTTGTCACTTGTGCATAAAAAAAACTTAAAATTTTCAGATTTACCAAAAATAATAAAATTGTTGAGCTTCTAAATGTCCAAATAAGGCCTGATCCTGACACTTTCAGACTAACCTGACCACCTGTTACCCGTAATTGCTAATTTTTGGTTGTTAGTTTCTGTTCAGTATTGCTGGAAGTGATAACAATTAGGTGGGTGTATTTAGGTGGACCAGAGATTTTGGTTTGGCGTGGTGATGGGAGTATGATTATAATTCTAGGGCCTGCACAGGCAGTGGATCATGTGCTTCAACCACTCAATTTGTTTCAATACAAAGACCCTATATCACCCAGTTTGTGTTCGTGTTTGATAAGGAAATTTGAAAGAATCGCCACTGGAAATAAATATGATAAAATTTGTCATTAAATTAAGCAAAGATAGTGAAGCAAACTTTGTTATAACATCCATCCAGAAAAGATATAACAAGTTACAACATCATTTATTTTCTAGGAAGTGAATCTTGATAAATATTGTGTAAATGTTATAAAGGAACATGATCTTAAATTTTCCATCCAATTTGAAATTCGCCTATGCTTTAGGTTCTAAGAATTTAAATTTTTCATAAAAATTGGACAATTGCGGTGACTAAGCTATTAACCTTGCCAAGTCTTATCGAGCTGTGAATCCTTCTCAAAGAGAGGACTAATTTTGAAAATGTGGTGCATGGCTGTCAGCTCCTCACAATCAGGTATTGGGTTACGACCTCCAACGAGCACAACCCTTAATTTAGTTGCCATAATGATGTTTGGAATCCTGAACAGACTGCTGGGCATAGTCTTTAACACAGGTGAATATGGCATCAACTCACCATGCCCCTTATCCCAGAAACTGCAATAAGACAGACGGTGCAAGCATTATCCAGAACGATTGCCCTTGTAAGTGGATTGTAGGCCACTGTCAAATTCCACGGCTTAAACTTGGAGAGGCATTGGGAACTTCCAAGCTGGAATGCTGCAGTGTCAGAAGGAATTTCCAGAAAGCAGTGAAATGCTTAGAGATTAGAAAGGACACCAATGGAGAAAACCCTCTTCTCTTAGATCATTAGATGTCATGTTGCTATATGGTCTGGTTATGTAGTGAAATATCAAGAGTGATACATCTCACAACGTTTAAGATAAAGTGATCCTGTTTCATAGACCTCAAACTACTCTTCTTTTTAGTGGCCAGGGTTTTCCAAGTCTGGTTCTTGTAAATGTGTAAATCTCTATCATGTTAATAATAATTTAACTTCAAAGGTAAAAGTATATATTTATAGGATATGGTTATTCAAATTGATTGTTAAAAAGAAAGAAGGAAGCAGAACTATAGCTCCAAAATTTTCGATCTGCATCATAACTTGCATATGTGAATGAGGCCATTTCATCATATATAAGCTGGGATAAGTTTGACTACTGGTCGATCCATCAATTTGTATCTTTGCAAGGGAGTCAGTTAAGGATTTCTGTTTAAAGGTAAGTTGTGTAACTTGTGCAGAACTGAACTGAATTATGACATTCAAGTAAATTGCAAATTGCAGAGACTCGCTTTATACTAACATGGCATACAAATTGTTTTACTGAAATATATGGGGCTTCAGCCAGTGCAAAATGGCCCTTAGGCATTTGGGAGCATTTCTCGTTCCAAAATTGAATTCTGTTATTATTTCATTTTTGTTTTCTCATGAAGGCAGATTATTTGTTTGATGAGATAAGTTACTTCATATTTTGTTTATTACGGATTAAATTCTCTGTTTTTGGTGCAGGCAACTTGTTTGCTCTGGGGCTCTTCTTGTCCCCAATGTAAGTTTCCACTTCTGATATCTACTTCACCTGTAATAGCAACTACCCATTCTAGGGTCACTGTCCATAGACTTTTATATAAAGCTAAGTGTCATTATGATTACTACTTTTAACATGGTACACTGTAGGAAGTGACCCCAAATCTCTCGTTGACATTTCTTTTGTTCTTCTGATCTTAATCTTTCAAATCAATATTAATATATCTGTGGCTATTGTCATTTGCAGCCCTACATTCAGCAGAATAACAAGAAATAAGTCTACCGAGCAATTTTCAAGCCTCCCTTATATTTTTGCACTCATGAATTGCTTGATTTGCACATGGTATGGCCTTCCTTTTGTATCAGAAAACAATATACTGGTGACCACTGTTAATGGGACGGGAGCCATTTTTCAGCTATTCTACATCTCACTCTTTATTGCACATTCCCGAAAGGAAGCACGGGTATATCTATCAGTTTTTGTTTTGTGTAAAGTTTATTTTATATTTGCTTGAACATATTTGAATATTCCTGTAGCTTGATATGCTGGCTAATTAATTGTATGTTAGACTTTCGTACCCTAGTGTAAGCCTACTGTACTAAAATTATGCTTATATACTCTTATTATATTTATATATCTGGGATATACATTGCCCACACAGGCACACATGAACAACATATATAGATGGTTGGATTTATACTGAGAAATTCATGTACAACATTAACTGTATTTGATAGGCTCTGCTGATGTTCATGGTTTGACAATTGTGGTGGCAAGAATACAAATTCTCTCATGAAAAAATATATTTTTGAGAAAATGGTCAGTATAATTGTTTTTTGCCTTTTTCACATGGCAGGTTAAAGCGGTAGCACTGCTTTTGTTGGTTATGGTAATATTTACCTCAATAGTGTTGGTGACGTATGAGTTTATGAAGCAACCACTACGAAATATGTTCGTTGGCTTTCTTAGTGTAGTCTCCCTCATCAGCATGTTTGCATCGCCTTTATCTATCATTGTACGAGCCTCTCGGTATAAGACAATCTTTACCTTTTATCGTCTCTGAAATATTTGTCCTGCATTTCTTGTCTCTCTGAATTATTTCAGCGTAAATTTCGACAAAGGAAATCTACCTTAATGTACCAGTATGTAGAATGTGATTTTAAACAATTACAGTGAGAAGGTCATTTTGCTTAGTGCCACCTTGACTAACTGTTAAGTTAAGGTGAATTTAAGAAACAGTGATCAGATTAATCACCAAGGCAAAGTAAGGGCTAAAGTATTAGGAAATTGAATATAAATATGTGATATCCCCACCACTAACCTTAGTAGTATTACTATTTTGTGGATAGCAGGCCTTGGGAATTTGGGAGCTGCTGAAAATCAATGGATGGGAGCTAGTCCTGTTTTGAAAATGATTTCTGCTGCTTAGTGATGATTCTTAGAACATGTTGTAACAAAGCATAGACTTTTCCTTTGATTTGCAGAAGCTGGTAATTGAAACAAGCAGCGTGGAATATATGCCATTTAATCTCTCTCTTTCCACCCTTTTGATGAGTGTATCCTTCTTCACATATGGATTTCTTGGCCAAGATCCTTTTGTTTATGTAAGTATATGATCCCATTCTTTCATTGTATTATATGTTAGAACTATTCCCCCATTAGAATGTAGGTTTCCCACACCTCATCCTTTTCAATGCTCAACTTGCTGCCCATAATCTAATCTGTGTACTTTCTTCTAACTTCTTTTGTTAGGTCCCAAATGCGATTGGCAGTGTTTTGGGCATGTTACAGTTGGGGTTGTACTTCAAGTATCGCAACATTGGTCGGAGAAGGCAGGCAGTACAACCATTGCTGAACTCAACCGCCTAAGATTTTTCCTATAATAATTTTCTAAATTACTATTTTCACATTTGGCCGGCAATGCTAGTCCATTCAATGTTTGCTGCTCGAGTGTCAGATTCTTTCCATTTCAAATGGCCATGCTTCCACCTTGACTCTGAATGCATACATGTTTTGCATGTCAAAGCTCGTTCACAGGGATGAAATTTTCCCCTTACACTTTGAGCATGTTGCCTGTTGTAAGACTTGTTGTAAGACCTTCAAGATTGAAATTGTAACATGTTTCAATGACTAGTGAATGTTGTTTAAGCTGTAGATGTTTCTTTGCAGTTGGCAGAGTTCCTGGTCACTGAGCAAGAAAATATCTATATCAATTTTCTAATTATTTAGCAGTTGAATTTAAACTATTTGATTTGTGAATACTCTTAGAATTTGTAACAAGACCTTGAAACTGGTTCGCTAGAACCAAATAGCCAATAGGTAAACAATATTGTTATTGTGACAAAGGAATCAAATGGTAAACTGAAAAAAAAGGCTATTTGCAATTTGTTTTCTGCTATTATGAATATATATATATATTTTAACATCATCTTTCACTTCAATCTCTTGAATAATTGAAAGATTCTTTGGAACATTATTGACTGATCAAATCAAGGGAGGGCTACTTTGCACTGTTTTAAAACCTAAAACTAGACTAAAAAATGCTGTAAGAATTACTTGCGGCTTCACATTATTATGTCACACGATTCTGTCAAGTCTCACACTAATTTGACGGCATTGGATTATTTTTATATTTCTTTACCGTTTCTGATTAAAACCCTCAAACAATTTATAACAACCCATTTTAATCTCATCGGCTTGAGAAGGGTATATTCTTATTTCCTTGATATATGTATTAAAAAAACAGAATAAGTAATTTTAGTACTCAATAGTTTACTTGGCCCACTTCTATAGTAAGTAATTTTAGTACTCAATAGTTTACCTGGCCCACTTCTATAGTGATCCGTCCCCAAGTCAGCAACACAAATCAGTCCACTCGGTACCTAAGGTCAATATTAGCTTCACAATACAACTTAAAATTGACTATCCCTTGCAGGTTGGTGTCTTACAATATTTTATAGAATATATCCTACATCCTGCAAGCCAGACATACTAATAACTTGTAACTTAGCAACGTCGAGACGTCTAGAAACACACTCAATATGGGTCCCACTCTAGAGAGGCACCTACCCTTCTATCCCAAAGGTCAATGTCTCATTGATGTCTTACAATATTAACTAAGTTGAGGATCATCTCCATTGGGCTATTGATGGAATACCAATCCACATTATGAACACTTTTATTAAGGAGGGTATGTAGCTTAGAGGTAGAGCAGCTTATTGGCCATCATTGGAATATTAATCTACATTTTTAACTTAGACACCTTCATTGAGGAGGGCATGTAGTTTAGTGGTAGAACAACTTACCAACTAGGGGTACCTCTCTCTCTCTCTCTCACACACACACACACACACACACACACACATATAACATAGTTGAATATATATATGTACAAGGATACACATGCACACCCCATTAGCCTAGTATTATAAGTACATCTTCTACCGAATAAAATAGATGTGCTTGAGAAGCTATATGATACGGAAACTCCCTTGAGCACATATTCACAAGAGAAAAAATCATCTCATGTGATCAAGATGTGGCTCTTGTATTTTGTTCTAGTGGTAGATTTGTGGGTTTCTCTTACCCTCCTTGTTTTCGAGGACACTTGTTCCCTCAAGCTATTAAATCCAACGACTGATCTAGTCTTTCCTTTGAGAAGCATCTTGCAAGCACCCGACCTTATACTTATTTTCATTGCTCCACTTTTTATGCACCAAGGCCTAAGCACTTATTGTACACCCTAGCTAGCACTCAAAAGTATTTAAGGGATTGCCTATGCCTTCACCTTCGAGAAACAAAGCTTTTTAGTGTTAAATACTCTAATTTGGCGTCTACAACTTCTCAATCAGATCTAGAGATGGTCAAACTATTCCAGATGTACAAGGATTTATGATATAGGTGCCTCACCACCAACTCTCAAATTAACTCACCTTCACAACAATGCTCCATCAACTGTCATTCTTCAATACAACCAACTCATTCTCTAGGTCATATTTTACTTTCTTGATGCCCCACATCTTATATACATTGTTTTGTTGTGGATTTGTTGTACTTGGAGCACTGTTGTTTCAAACAAGATTGATTGAGCATAGTCTTTGTTCATGTATTAATTGACCTCATGAGAATTCTCTCATCCCTTATTTGGCTTGGATTTGTCCATACACTTAAGTTTATTTGTGGAAAGGAGAATAACGAACATGTTGTTACATGTTTGGATTGAAATAAATCCCTTAGTTATTTGCCCTATAGATTTGCTACATTATATCTTACAACTTGACTTTCTAGATATATTTTATTTAACAACCATCTACAAAGCCAACTTCTTTTTTTTAGTCAATCTTCCCTAACAATATTTGGCATGCATGCCACTTTTTTTTATCTTACTCAAGACTGTAGTACATGGAGTGCTAGAGGTATAGCTATCGTTTATTGTCTCCAGTGCACCACTCCTTTATGATTAATAGTAGAGGGGTGCATCTATAGTGAACAACCATGGGTTCTTCCCTATGCACTTATTTTGTATCTCTATATATTGACATGTTAAAAGTCTTTTACGATACAATTTGTATTTGAAAATCATTTTGTCCAGTCATTGCTCAACATGGTTCCATGCAAACACTCAACTATAGTCACATAATCCTCTACACCAGATCTCCTTCAAGTGCTCACTACTATGCTACACAATACAACTCACAACCCTCCTTTTTAGCTACATCCTAATATTTCTTTTCCCAAATGTGATTTCCAAATGAATGGTAATTGTTTGGACTCTTTGATCCAAAGTTTCAATGCATATTCCCAAGCATTCCCTACCATGATAGGTGATCAACACTTGTGTACAGTTTCCATTCATCTTGTAGGCCATAACACATATGTGGTGACAAACTCACCATATAGAATTTTCTGGCTAGCTCTCTTCATAGCCTATCACCATTTGGTAGGGTTTTTTCCAAGCTCTTAGTGTTAGCTTCTACCCTTTGGTGTATATTCAACATTTGCTTAGCAAGTCGTTCTAGGTTTGGCAACGACTATATTAGAGTGTCCAACAAAATCAAAGTTTCGCCTTCAACTTAAAACCAAATATCTAAAAAAAATGGTTGATTGTTAAATTTAATTCCAGGTTATTATATTTGTTGCACCATGAGGTTGATATTTTTGATAGTCCTACACTAGACAAGGCCTTTATCCTTACTCTAATTGTGGAACACAAACTAGATTATCAACATTATTTACTTTATTATGTCCCCTCTCTATCTCCACCTCTTTTTCATGCTTACCAACTCTCTTCCAACCACCAAGTTCTATTGTCTTGCTCAATCTCTTTCTCTCCTCATGGAACTAACTCCTCTATGTTTGTTTAACCTCATTAGTATTGGGTTCTACCACCTATTTAGTGAGTATGCATAACGATTCTTATAGTTAAATCACAATGGAAAAAAACTCAAAGTCACATAATACTTGAAAGATTATCTTGGAAAACCTTTACAGGAAAAAACCAACAAACTAGTGAGCTTTACCACCCATCTATTATCAATACTTTTAACTAGTGCTTACAACAACAATTTACAAGATCACAATAGATCAAGTGTGAATTCACTTGCACTTACTTGTGACTCATACAAGTTCTCTTACAAGTGCTTCCTCCATTTATCCTTTTGCATTACATCTTATTCATAGATTGAATACTTTTAATTCATGATAACAAAATTAGTTACAACTAACTGATCTATTAATGGCGATCCATAACTTCCTAGTAACTTTCAGTTATTTTGTTACAATCAACTTGATTGAGTCAACTATGGTCGACCACCAGTCGAGCTTCTTGTCATCCAAGTGTTCGTTGAATTCCTTCCTGCTTTATGCTCGTTAACTTCTCATCGACCAATTGTGGTTATCAATCAGTTGACTATTCTAATCGACTATTTGACTAGAATTCCAACGTCTATCAACTTCAATTCCAGTCGACTATTCTAGGTGTCCCATTCTCTAGACTTCAACCATCTATCGACTTTAATTCTAGTAAACTATCGACTTTGACCATCTATCAACATGAAAGAATATAACATTTCAAACATTCTTCCTTTTGTTGTTTTCTTTGCATACATAAGAGATTTCATAACTTTAGTTCACTTGACTAGGCTTGATAGGCCCATTGATTCCTTACACCAAGTAAACTTCTAGATGCTTATAGAATTGGTTAGTGAGTATGTACTATTCTTCACCATGTCTACCTTTTCTAGCAACACTTCCTGGTTCTCCACCATTTCTCTCGCAAAATGGTAATGTACGTCAACATGCTTTGTCTTTAAATGGTATCATAGGTTCTTTTCTAGGAAGATTGCACTTTGACTATCACAATTCGACCTAACAACTTGTTGTTTAAACCCAACCTCTGAACATAATCTCTGCAAGCAGACCGCCTCTTTGCTTGCATGAGTAGTTGCCATGGATTCAACCATAGTAGTCGACATTGCAATTACCAAATGCTTCCTACTCATCCAATTGACTTCCCCACCGTATAATTTGAAAACATATCCATTGGTCGACCTTCTATGGTTGATATCTCTAACCTAGTCAAAATCAACAAAACCATGTATCTTAGGTCGAGTACAGACTGTTGCATACATCATAATACCTAGAACACTAGCATAGGGAACATGTGCCATCTACTCTATATCATCCCATTTCTTAGGACGTCATTCAATAGATAATTTAGCTTCTACAGGAATAGGAACCTTAATAAGTTTGCATTCCTACATGTTGAAGCGTTTCAAAGCTGTCTCAACATTTTTACTCTAATTTAACTAAAACCTTTTGCCTACTTGATTTCTTTTAACTTCCATTCCAAGAATGAAATGAGTTGCACCGAGATCCTTCATGTTAAACTTAGAGGAAAACTGGGGTTTCACCTCCCTAATATATCCATGTTGTTTCCGACCAACAACATATCGTTGACATGTAAAATTACATATATAAAATGATCATTGATTTTCTTGCTATACACAGAGTTATCAACCTGACTTCTCACAAAATCTAGCTGCTAGATATACAAATCAAACTTCTGGTACCATATCCTGGGTGATTGCTTTAGACCCTCGAGGGACTTCTTGAGCTTGTAGACTAGCTCTTTCTCCCCCTTCACTATGAATCCTTCAGGCTTCTTCATATCAATTTCTTCTTCAAGATCACCATGAAGAAATGTTGTCTTCACATCCATCTATTCAATGCCAAAATCAAATCCTCCAACTAAAGATATTAGTACTCTAATGGAAGTTAACTTTGCAACAGGAGAAAAGATCTCACCAAAGTCGATTCCCGTGGTTTGAGAATATCCTTTCGCTATAAGTCAAGCTTTGTACTTCTCAACTTGAAATGTTGCATTCAATTTTTTCTTGAACGACCACTTACTGTTGACGGGTTTTCTTCCATTTGGTATCTCCATTAGATCCCATGTTTCATTCTTCTATAGGGACTCCATTTCTTCTTCCATGGCCCTTTTCCAGAGTTTACCCTCTATCGGGTCGATCGGGTCCTTTACCAACCTAGGATCCTCTTCTATCGTAGTTAATGAAAAAATAGAGTGGAAATATGGTGGATTGTACCTTTCAAGTTGTTTCTTTACTTGACCATACCTCCTAACAATCAGAGTCTGCAGTTCCATCTCTTCGTTAGATTCAAACGACTCGTCTGAAATATGAATTTTGTCATTCCATTCGAACACTAGATTTTCTGGTTACTTTTCTCTTTTATCCTCTTCAATCCTGGAAGTACCTTTGACTTCTCTAAATATCACATCTCTCATATAAATTTCCTTCCCTGTTACCAGATTCCACAACTTATACCCTTTCACTCCATCTTTGTACCCGATGAAGATGCATTTCTCAGACTTGCTATCGAGTTTGCTTCTTTTCTCCTTTGGGACATGCACAAAGGCATCACACCCAAAAACTCTAAGATGTGAAACAAAGGGCCTTTCCCCAACCCATGCCTCATATGGATTCTTTTCAACCAGAGTTGTCGACGACGACGCCTTATTCACCATGTAACATGCCATGTCGATTTCCTCCATCCATAATTCTTGTGTGATATCTGCACCATTGAGCATGCTCCTTTCTTTTCCCATTAGAATTTTATTCATTCTTTCAACAAATTTGTTATGTTGAGACATATATGTTGTGTTTTGTCGAGTTGTATCGTGTTGTTTGTAGAACTAGTCGAATTCCTTACTAAAGAATTCTTCTCCGTTATCAGTTCTCAACACCTTGATCTTTCTGCCAGTCTGATTTTCTACAAGATCTTTGAACCCTTGGAACCTTTAAAAAACCTCATATTTCTTCCTAAACAAATGCAACCATGTCATTATAGAGAAATCATCTATGAAAGAGACATAATACTAGGAATCTCCTAGTGAAGGCACCAATATTGGTCCAAACACATCACTATGTATTAACTCCACTATTTCTTTGGCCCTTGTGGCCCTAGTTGGGAACTTTACATGACTTTGTTTACCATAAATACAATGTTCATAGAAGTCTACTTCTAAATAATAATCAGGGAGACCTTCAACCATACCTTTACTATGCATATAATGAAGGACCTTTCTCACCAATATGTCCCATCCACTAATGTCACAACATGATTGAGTCAACTATACAAGAAGACATGTTGTCAGATTCAATAAAGGTTGTATTCACAGATCCATTTGGTATCTGTTCTTCCCAATAGCTTGTATAGTGTTCCAGCCCGAACTCCTCTCATTAATACCATTGCTCCTCTCATCATTTTATATGAATATTTTTCAAACATAGAATGCACACCTAGATTTCTCATCTTGCTTACAACTATTAGGTTTTTAGCCAAACCAAGAATATGTAGCACCCTGGAAGAGTTCCTATCCTTCCATATTTTAGTATCAGTAGAAATTTATCTCGTTCGATAATTCTAGTCAATGAATTGTCTACTAGAACAATATTACTGGCATCATATTTCTCATCACAGAAAATATTAAGGATCTATAATTTTCTCAAGGTGTGAAAACCTTGGTGAATCTTACTAATTCTTGAATTTGCAACCATAAAATGTTGAGCGATTTTTTATATTTTAAATATTCATAATTCTTAGGACTTTATATAGTGTTTGGACAACTTTGACATTTTTTAGAGTTAAAAAAAACTACCCCATGGAATTTGAGCAAACCACCTTTGAAAAAATACAAATTGATGAATCTTTTTTTGGAAAAAATACCGAAACATAGTCAATGGGCTAAATTTCGCCCCTAAAATTTTCCTTGTAAATTCTCATATTCATAGAACTACTCTCTACATGATGTCATATGATATGATGCACCCGAGTTGATCAATTAAGAGTCCTAATCTTACTTGGATCCTTTATTCACTGATCTATTATTAAGCAGAATAAAGGATACGGATCTATTATCAACACTCTTAACCAGTATTGATAATAGATCATTTATCCTTTGGAGTCTTGATCCTTTATTCACTGGTTAATTGCACTTCCTTGGATCCTTTATTCTTCTCAACTCCCACCGACTCACAATCGCACTTATAATGCCCGACTTTACCACATTCCCATCATTTTCTCATTGTCAGTCCAGGGGATTTAGATTTGGTCTAGATATACCCCTCAACTTTGATTTTCTATTGGAGGTTTAACCTTTTCCTTTGTCTACCGATCGAACTCTCACCATCAAATCATTGTGGGTTGATATTTCCATGTTCTTCCACTTCATCTCTTCTAACAACAGAGATGCATCCACATTGTCAATTTTCAATGTGTTGTTTTTACTTCCAATAGCCATGACCAGGCTATCCCATGAGTCTAGTAAATAACGTAATATACTGATACATTTCTCTTGCTCTATGATTTTGATATCCATAGGCAATAAATAACCACCAATAGTATTGCATGCATTCAGGTGCTTTGTTAATGAGTCACCCTCATTCATCCTTAGAAGATATAATTTCTTTCGAAGAAACGACTTGTTGACCAAATATTTCAACTGATACAAGCTCCCCAACTTTTCCCACAGTTTCCTTGCAATATCTTCTCCTAAGACATTCATCTATACAGAATATGCTAAACAAAGTCAGATTATATTCCTTGCTTTCCTATAAAGTTTCTAGCAATCTTATGATGACATACCTTCTATAGTTGTATTGTGGTTGACAACAAACCAATGCTCTTGGTCTATAAGGAGATCCTCCATTTTGAGCTTCCAAAGATCAAAATTATGTCCATTAAACTTTTCAGTTTCTATCAATTTATTGTTGGTCATTCTAACTATGAATCAATCATTCTAGAATTCCCACTGAAATTAGGTATTCTCTAGATCTAGGACCAAGCCAAACCCTCCACAACAAAGGCATCCCCTTGAAGCCAAATATAGCTTTGATACCAATTGTTGGGTTCTACTACCTATTAAGTGAGTATGCATAATTATTTTTATAGTTAAACAACAATGGAAAAAACATAGTCACATAATAGTAAATACACATAAATTTATCCTAGAAAACCATTTATAGGGAAAAACCAACAAACCAATGAGCTTTACTACTCATCTATTATCAACACTAATAACTAGTGTTTACAACATCGATTTACAAGATCACAATAGCTCAAGCATGAATTCTCTTACACTTACTTGCAACTCATACAAGCTCTCTTACAAGTGATTTGTCCTTTTAACCTTTCACATTACATCCTATTTATAGATGCAATGCTTCTAAATCATGATAATTGAATTAGTTATAACTAACTGCTCCATCAATGACGATCCATAACTTCTTAACAAGTTTCATATATTTTTTAATAGTTGATTTGACTGGGTCAACCTTGGTCGACCACCAATCAAGCTTCTTATCGTCTTATTGTTCGTTGATTCCCTTCCCGCTTTATGTTCATCCAATTCTCAAGGCCAATCATAGTTATCGATCAATCAACTATTCTAGTTGGCCAGTCATCAAATTCAATTATATTCATCCTATCGACTAGAATTCCACCTTCTGTCGACTTTAATTGTAGTTGACTTGTTAGCTGGTTGACTATCGATTTCAATCATTGATTAACATGTAAAAAATATAACGTTCCCAATAATAAGTGTATCTTGCAACATACCAGCCCACACATTGTGCACATGGATATACCTCTTGACCTACACACCAAAATTCACTCTATCACCTTCTCCCCTACAATTGCTCCACTCTATCCCCTCCTCTAGTTTCCAAGTCCACCTACATTCCCCCTCATAGGTGTATTTAACATGATGATCACAATGATGAGATCTCCACCTTCATGTGGCACATTACAATTTTCATAGTCAAAAGGGACAAGTTTCATTCTCATGTCCCTATAGCATTTGCTCCAATGCATATGGAAACCACTTCTAATCAACTACAACCACCTACTCATGCAGTTATCCCATATTCAATTTAGATATGGGAAACTCTTGCTAGAAGGAATCCCAAACCAATCATATGTACATCTAATCTTCATAGCAGCGGCCATAAGAGTCACAACTTTTTCCTTCTTCAACATAATAGTAACATTGGTTTAACACCATATATAAGCTCAAGCAACATCCCTCCAATAGTTATAGAGACATATCCAACCATACACCTATATGCATGGAATGTTTCCTATCTCTTCATGGCACCATTCACAAATTGAGAGGCATGGGAAACCTACATAATCTCTTTAGTAGCATCTGCTAGTTAAGTATCAACATTTTCACAACTCGTCAACATTCTTCTAGCTTCACAACCATCCATTGCAATATTTAGCAACAACAATTCTCCTCCAACTTTCCATTGTTCCATAGTTTTCAAAATCAACAACCATAGTCAACATTGCTTCTTCTTCTATGTTGTAAGTGCTACACTAGGATGAAAGTGGGGATGTGTTCAATATAAACTTGGAGGAACTAATGTATATAGGGAAACTGATGTATATAGATTATGGACACATATCCTAGTTATGATTGGGCACATTTCTCCAAGAAATAGTTACCCTACATAATATTAAATAAAACATGTTGAGATTCTCTATGCAATTTAGTTAGGGGTAAGTTGAGTAGGTCCTAATTAGAGGAAATTTGAGGTCTAAAATGGGCCTCCTAAGGAAAATAATAAAATAATATTTATTAATTTTGGAGGAAGAAAGAAAAAAATTATTTTTTTGTTCGTATTTTCAACATATCTCCTTGTTTTTTTACTCAAATTTCGAGTGGAAGGGCTCGTTGAATGCGGAATTTAATTCCGCATCCAACGAGTACCCACAATGCATACTTTTGACAGACCCCGCTTCCCAAAAAATAAGAAATACCTGAAAAAATGTGATGATGACATCATCATCACGCTTTCTTTCAGGTATTTCTTGTTTTTGGGGAAGTGGAATCCATCAAAAGTATGGAGTGTGGGTACTCATTGGATGCAGAATTTAATTCCGCATCCAACGAACCCTTCTGCTCGAAATTTGAGTAAAAACACAGTGAGATATGTTGAAAATACGAACAAAAAATAATTTTTTATATGACAAATATGTCAAGTCAACCATTATGGCTGACTCATTTTATTGAAATTCTATTGGTTCTTGAATTCCAACTCACAAGAATTTATTGTTGGCTTGTTTTTTTATAAGGCCTATTTTAGACCCTAAATTTCCTCTAATGTGAGGACGTTTTGTAATGGCTATACAAAAGATTTTTTCCAAGTAATGAAGGACTCAATCTCACATTGCATCTTATCTTTTTTTGTATTAGTGTTTTCAATTAACTTTCGAGCTACTATTCTTTTTCTATTTTTGGTTTTGGAATTTTTATTTTAGGTTCGAGTCAATGTTTCTAGTTTTCGATGTGAGGCTCTTAGAGCATCACCTTTGATAGACATCAAAACATGTATTGGTAGGGGGTATTAGCATTTACATTTTGGGAAATATAAACGAAATTAGGAGCATTCTTTAATACCCAATGAACTCACGTGCTATGACATAAGTTTGTTGAACGAACCTGTCGTACATTAAATTCACTTAGTTGGAATTTGATATTTATTTTATCTTGTATTGGCACACTTGACCTTGATCGTTGTTGTTTTTTATACAAATTTCTACCATTTTCTCCTACCAATGACGCCCTTGCAGACTCCCACTCTTTCTCGCAGATTACTTGGTCTAGACGAGACTATTTCTACTAAAAGGCATATCTTGTTCTAACAAAGTATTCCACTATACTTTGCAAGGGCATTATGTGAATACCTATGCTTTATTTTCATATTCATCAAAAGAGTCATATATTTCATCTTCAAAGTAAGATTCCCTATTTCATTGAATATATTTCCAATGTTCGTCAAAGTTCCCTATATATTTATTGTGTGGGTAGTGTTTTGAAAAGTGCCTTAGCTTATTAAAAATATAAACACCTTTTTCCATTCGTTTGTCTTTTAAAATGATGGTTTTTCTTTTGGTGTAATGGTGTTTTCTTCAATAATTCTTTAGCAGCTTCTTGCATTTGTCATGTGCTAACTTGTTTCAATATTTACACCGTAGGCGTAGAAACAACATGAACCGTTTGTAGCCATTATAGCTGATATTCCTTGCATGTCGATCCACTCTAGGGTCGCCACATGTTCGGTCTGTATATGGTCTCTGTTTGCTGAGTTTCACGTTTGTTTGTTGTGTTTTCTGACTCCTTGTCGATTAAGGGTTTTTTGGGTATACAAGTTTCCTTTGGGCTATGGGTCATTCAACTGATTGGCCTTTCTATGGGAGAAAATGTTGAAGTCTAAGTTGATCCATTGCTCGATGATGCCCCTGTCCAAGTTGACGACCTTGTGGCATCCATGCAAGAGGTTGAGGTTAGGTAGGGTTCGAGTTTTAGGCTTGTGCAGTCTCAGAGGATTTCTAGATGGAAGTCAGGATTGCACTATCAGGATTCAAGCGTTTCTTGAAGACCAGGGCCGCTCTCAACTAGGATGAAAATTCATTTTCTTTGCCCATTTCTGAGTGTCGTCTCTTCATATCTTCCATGGATGCAAAAAAAGCCAGAGCTAGAGACTGTTGGTAATTTTATTTTCTCTAGGGATTTTGTGTGCCAGTTTTCCCCTGAAACGAATGAGGGGATTTTCAATATGCGGTAGGGGTCTTGTACACACACTTTTCCTTGTAGAATGTTGAAATATTGTAACTTCGAAGAATATTCTAAATGTATTTTACTGATGTACCCCGAGATGTCTTATTCCTCCGTCAGGATGTTACTATTGTATTTGGTCATCATAGAGTCATGAGTTATAACCTCCATTGTAAGTTGGGTCAATAGTACCCCAATGACTATAATATAAAGTCTTCCTAGGTGAATTTGACCCAGTCAGTTTAGTGGGGTCGACTTGTTAGGGTAAAATTCAAGTGACAGAAAGAGTATAAATAGAGGAGTTGTGTTCCTCATTTGAACACACACACTCACTTGTGTATAACGCATAGGAGAGAGAGAGAGACATACCAGCAAGGAGGAGGATCACCTATTATGGGTTTTTATCTTATACATCTATATAGAGGAAGTTTTGTTGGGTTTTCTTCCCCTTGAGGATTTCCCAGGATAAATCCGTGTCTATCTTGTGATTATGTTTCTTTCAGTGATTCTACATATGCTACTGTTTTGAATTTGGATTAAAAACTAATGATATCTATCTAAGCATATGAAATATTAATATGGTATCAGACCTAGCCTGAAGAGAACAACTTTCACAAGGTGAGACTTTCTCTCCTCTCCTTCTAGCAATAAATTAGGGTTTTTGCAAAGTTTGGGATTTTGAATATCTGCTTGCATAGAAAGTCATGCATCCCTAGAGCACATATATTGAGATCTAGATCGAATTTTTTGAGTGGGTGGATCCCCGAGAAATCCAAAGCCTAGTTTGGCCCTGAACCAGAAAACTGCAGAAAACCAGAACCATAAATCTGCAGAAACTAAAATATCGCAAGCAAGGTTTGAAGGCTGAAGAATTGGAATCTCTAGAAACCAGGTGGACCAACCAACTCACCTCAATCAAGCGCATCTCCTAGTAAGGTCAACTTTTCATTTTGAGAAATTTCAATTTTTAGTGACCTCCTAGATAAGATGGCCCCAACACTAAGCTTGGGGACAAGATGGAAGGCATATAAAACTTCCTAGCATGGAAGTATAGGATTGGTCTCATTCTTAGAGAGAATAATCTTGAAAAATACATCAAAGATGAAGTTGTAGAATCAAAAGAAGATGAAGCTAAGGAAAAGCACCAGAAGGACCTAATCAAGGTAACGAGGATCACTGCTGATTCTATCAAAGATCACTTGATCCCTCAAGTGTCATCTAAAAATACACCAAATAAAATGTATAATTTCCTTTCCAGAATGTATGAGGGAAAGAACATCAACAAAAAGATTATTTTGAGAGCTCAACAGAAGGGTACCAAGGTGAGTAAAGGATAATCCATTCAAGATTACTTCACAAGGGTCTCCCAGTTTAGGGAGCAACTAAATGCCATCGGAGACACCCTCGATGAAGATGAACTAGTTATGACTGCTCTCAATGGTTTCACTAGACGTTTGTGCTAGAAATTGTTCCTAGACTACCACAAGAACAAGCTAACACAATCTAAAAAAGAAAACAGAATGAAATTGGTTTTTGAATGGTTTTGGTTTAAAACTTTATCAACAAGGAGCTGGTAAAACATAAACAAGCTAACATAGAACTAAATCATGAACAATTTTAATAAACTGGGGATCAGACACATCTGAATAAACCATAAACATTACACATGAAATACTGATTCCACCCACAAGATACAAGCATTTGCATGAATAAAACCTTTAAACAAGAAATGAAGTTGTATGTTGAGTAATCAACTAGATCAGAAATGAAACCAACATAATAGGTAAAAAGGCTTATCAGTTTGCATATAATCAATAACAGTCATCAACTTACATAAGAGTTATCATTGTTAGCTTGAGACACCATAGCTTAAAATCCTCTCCTTGAGTCAAAATTCGAACCCCTCTCCTAATGCATTTCCTACTTTTATCCCCTTTTCCATCAAAATGGTTACATAACTGACTAAATTAACTTTTTAGGTCAGGATTCAAATTAGTGACTAAAAATATTTGTCTTTTCAAAAATAAACTATTAACTATTTCAAAAACAAACTGCTTGACACCTGTCACTAGTAATCTTCAAATATTCTTGGTTGCCTCAGCCAACAACGCAATCCCTTCTAAGGCATGTGACTGCCTTTTACTTCTCTACTACTCTGCTTCCAAATCTTCAATCTTCTTTGACAGTCTCTCGTTCTACTGGGTCAAATTTTGAATTTTTTGGTTCAATTCCTCAAACTGGTTTTAAGTCTGTCTCTTTCTCTTTAAAGCTTACTTTGAAATAACAATTGATTCCTGGTAATGTGTGTTTATGTAATTAACATCCTCCCTTAGTTTCCTATTAGTCATGACCAATCCGTCATTGGTAACAGTAATAAAATCCGTTTGATATTTATATTGCTTTACAGTTTTATGAAGATTTTCAATGTATGAATCTATGCACACTCCATTCTATAATCTGGAAGTTTTATCTGATAGCCACAGGATATTCATTTTCCTAAAAATTAGGTCATCATCTTCCTCATTTTTGACTGCTTCTTCTTCAACAGGAACTTCTGGAGATCTAACTCTTTCAGGGATGAAATCTATTGGCTGTTCTGTAATATTATCTCTGCCTGTAGATGACTCCAAAATCACTGAATGCTCCTTATGAACATGAATTTGGTGAGAATTGAGGCTTTCTTCTTCTTCCCTGTCTTCTTGAGTTGAGGAATCTTCAATCACAGTGATTTTATCCTTCATTAATCTAGGGTTTAAAATCTTTTTCATGTTTAGTCTCAGTTTGTTTTTGGCTCTTTTTTATGGTCTCCACCTCGCTTCTGTTTCTCCTAACATTACAAATGATTTTCCCTGAAACTTTACAGCTGAGAATTGTACACCATCAACTTTCAATCCTGTTACAATAGACTTTTGCTTAAACCTTTCATTTGAAATTTGCAGATTATCATCCTTTAGCTTAACTGGAATAGGAACCTCTGTTATGTCTTCTTGTACATCTGTGAAGCTTTAATTTCTTTCCAATGAACTTCTCCCATCTTCGAGATCTGTAACAAATCTCTGGTTCTCTTTTGCATTCTTTGAAATCTGTTCTTGAATACCATGAAACACTTCTCTTACCTCTTCACATGCAGGTTCTTCAAATTTTTTAGTTGAACATTCCTCCTGAACATTGTCTTTTACCAACTCATCAGTTATTTCTCTCTTTAACCTTTTTACAAGGCTATACTGCTTGTTCATCTGCCTCTTTTTGGGTTGGTACTCTTGTTCACTATGGATACCTGACCAAAACAAAAAATGATCCCAAGTTCTGTTTTTTTTTCCTGAAGGATTGTGCAAACAATCAACTTTATTAATCCATGATGAAGAATGGATTGATGAGTACGATCCCTATGCCCTTTTATCCTATTTGACATCTTTTGCAGGCTCTTCAAGAAGAAAAAGGGTAAATTCATCCTATCCTGTTGATTCAAATGTTGTAAGAATCTGACATGATATTTAAAAACCAGAGCAAATATTCCCTCACATGTGATGTAGCTTTGTAAAATTCTAATGGCCTCTCTCCACTCAGGTTTAAACTTATCTAACTGTAGACCCTTCCGCCGATCTAGGGTTTCGACTTCAGGCAATAGGAAATCTTTTGAATTGAAACTAAAAAGGCATTTTCTTGAACCAAAGTTCTCCATCAACTGCTATGCCTGTGGCTTCTGTTATTAACTCTCTTGTCAGTTCAAATTTAAGGGTATCAAATGAAACTATATCCTTATCAAAACCCTGAGCAAACCAATATGACACTTCTGGGTTATAGCCATTGATTATCTGAAAGAAATCAAACCATCCAACTCTTTGAACATCTCTGGCACACAATTAGGAAAACTTTCTGCCCAATTTTGTATCATTGGGTTCATCTCTGTTTGTTTTACCACTTTTCTTCATCTCTGATGTATAACCCTAAGTTTGTGCTTTCTTTAGACCAATTCAAAATATTCAAAACTCTTCTTTGGAACAATAAACTTAGCAGCTGAACAAATTTGTGATTAACAGGTTTAAAATTTTCAATAATTCCTACAAAATCGACACCATGTCAATATAGACCACTATTCTTTCCATGATTTCTGTACCTGGTCATACACCTATTGTGATGATGAACTGAACTCATGAATATGCGCTATTATGTCTTCAAAGGTTTCCAAAGGCTTTCAATACTTTACTCTGCAACAACCACGATTTCTAACCGCCTCCTTCAATAATTTCAGCAAATGAAAAGCTGACAGGTATGGCCACGATTCCCCAATAATCCTTATAGCTTCTCATACACCTATCATAATCATTATTGGGTATTAAATATGCGCTATCATAAGTGTCCAAAAACTTCCACCAATTTCAATTTCAAACATTCACGATTCTCCTCAATTGTCTTTGCCTCCTCTCATACACTTGTCATAATGATCACTGGGCTCTAAACATGTATCATTTTGTCCTCACAGTTGTTAAACGACTCTTACTTCTTTTGGTTACAAAGAATCACCATTATTCACCATAATTTCATAGGTTCAACATTCTTGTAGCGCCTTTGTTCATTGACTTCCAACCCTGCGCTACAGGAATCCTCCTTTTGCATATCTTTTAACCAAGGCTTAAAAATGAAGGTTAGTCATAAAGCTAAAACTTGAAATAAATTTTATTATAAGCTTTTCAGACCTTGAAGAATATATATTTACTAATAATCCCAAAGAAGAACTTTAAAAAACAACAAAAATGAAATAACCAAATTATTAAAAGCATAAAATAAAACAAAAATGTACTTATTACCAAAAACCCTCAAAACCAACTCACCTCAAAAATTAGAGTCATAGTAAATCAATATTTGAAAAATAAGACAAATAAACTAAGAACAACATCAGTTATAACATCTGGCTCCTGCTGCGCGATGAAATCCTCCTTGTGAGGTTTCAAGAACATATAGATCAATGCCTTCTGCCCACTCAACTAAACCTGTCTATTACTCTGCAAAAATTCCATTGGGTTATGGAGTCTTTATTCAATCTCTCTCACACCGGTATATACAATGAATGACAAGTCTCTTACCTTCAATCACTGTAAAAGTGCTTGAGGAATCGTCCATTCACTGGATTGGACAATTATTCACCTTCCAAAGTCTGCAATAGGAAGGTATTGTTCTCCAAAAGTTTTGAAATTATGAAAGGACCAAACCACAAGTTGTCAAATTTACCATGTTTACTTTTTTGTTCCTTTCTGGCATCCCACCTTAAAATCACGTCTCCACAAGAAAATGTATTTTTCTTAATCTTCCTGTCAAAATTTTCCTTGATTTTCTATCTATACATTTGAGCATTTTCTTCTACAGCTTCACGTTCCTGTTGTAATTCAATTAGTGAAAAAATTCTCCTTTGAATATCATTAGGTTCCTCCAAACTATCTTGAAAGAATTTCATCATTGGAATACCTAGCTGAACTGGAAATACAACATCAATGCCATATACTAACTAAAAAGGAGAAGAACCAATTGATTTCTTACTAGTCATCCTATCTGCCCCAGGGATGATTTTAAGAACCCCCCTAGATTTATATGTATAAAAATTGGGCGAATCTCTTCGACATATAGGAAAATTTGAAGGCGATTTTATCAATAATATAATATGTATATATAAAAAATTTGGCGAATCTTTCATTTTATTATATAATGTTGTAAAATTTTGGCGAATCTTTCATTTTATTATATAATGTTGTAAAATTTTGGCGAATCTTTCATTTTATTATATAATCTTGTAAAATCTTGGTGAATCTTTCATTTTATTACATAATGTTGTAAAATCTTTGCGAATCTTTCATTTTATTATATAATGTTGTAAAAACTTGGAGAATATTTAACTTCATTATAAAAAATTGTAAAAACTGGTGA
>LPNX010299237.1:5552-98880 GCA_001517045.1 Pseudotsuga menziesii
CTATCCATCCCCCCAACTTTTATTTGTACTCATACTAACCCCTCATCCTACCTCTAACCCTCATATTCTTCCCCTAAACTCTAACCCCACCCAATCCCTCAAATCCTTTAACAATCCCCTATAACACCTAAAGACCCCCACATTAATATAACCCCTACCCCACCCCCCCTCCTGCCTTAAACCCCTAACACCCTTGTTATCCTGTGAAATGGAACTTCTTCGTTTGAGTACTGACACACAATGTGTCAGTACTCAAAAGGACAAAGTGGATTGAAGTAACCAAAATGCTATAGATGTGCATATGCCTTTATGCATCTTCATAATGTCAGTCTTTCCTATTTTTATAATGATCTTAAGGTGAATTCAAGACTATTTTCATTGAAACTCATGATCCATTCACAGGTATCTATAGATACAGTCCATGATTAAATTATCATAGTTTGCATTCACGAGTTTCCTTCATAAAATTCGTGAGTGGCTCACGACTTTCTAGTATCAATAGTCATGAGTTCCCTAAGCCAAAAATTAAAAAATAAAAACAAGGATAGTTAAGGATAGTTAGTCTCGTAATTATAACATTCCCAAATTCCTCAACCATTTCAACCTTCGTAACTCCTCTCATTTATCAAGTATAAATAGAGGGTAGGGGTTGAGGCTAAGGGATATCAAAAGAAGAGCAAGGTTATGCTAGTGAAATGCCCTTGGAGTTCTTGGAGAAGAGTAACTTAGTTCCTTGGCTAGAAGAGGAGGACTTGTATCAGATACTTGTTGTAATCTTTCATCACTACTTATTAAGAAAGAGATACTTTCTTCCAAATTAATGCACTAGTCTTCTATTTTGTAAGATTTATGAATGATATTGTTTCTCTTTTCCAATCATTATAGTATTTCATTAATATCTTATATAACCTCTAATATATTGCATGAAGTTGTCTATCTCTTTGGCAAGTGTGAAGATCCCTAGAAGTTGTTGGATCATTTGGATTGAAGAAGAAATCTAGGACCAGCCTTCATAAACAAGGTACACTTGCTTTCTTCCTTATTTCTCTATCAAATTGTCAGATAGTAGAATATCTGCAAGTTTAATTGGTATGTTGGTGACCCCAGACTTTGGGTCATAAGGTAGCATTTTCCCTGAACAACAGAATTGGTGACTCCATTGGGGAGTCCAACCGGTTTTGGTTATCTTCAATAGGTTTTCTTTCTAGTTTGCTATGTTTGATCATGTAAGTGTTTTGCTTGGATTTTGACTTCAATTTTCAATGATTCATGCTCAAAATCCTTTGGTTATTTCTTTTTTATTTAAATTTCTTTTATTGTATTCGTGGGTTGTAGTAAATACAATCATGAGTTCCCTATCACTATTTGTGGGCTGACTGTATGTACAATTGTGAATGGTTCACGGGTTTTCTTGGTGATAGTCATGTTTTCCTATAGGTATAGGTCAAATTGCTAGGTTTTTCATTGGTTTTGGCTTTCTAACTTCTAAGGTGTCTGCAAGGGCTCTTATTTAGCATTGTACTATTGCTTCGGGTGTATGCATTTCCCGTTTTCTTGGTTATCAAGTGTCTTTTGACAAAGTTATGTCTGAAAAATCTTCTTCTATGAATTTGTTGGGTATTTCCTACTTGGCTGCTTGGTTTTAATGCTTATGTATTTTTAGGTTACTACTTTATGTCATACCTTTTAGGACACTAATATACCTTCGATTGTTCTTGTATTAGTCTAGGTGAGTCATTTTACCAACTTTTGGATCTATTGGTCTTACCAAGTCAATAGTTCTGTCCAGGATAGCATTTTAGTTATCTCTTCTTGATTGGATGGAGATTGTTACTGTAAGGATCTAACTAGTATCATTTTCAATAATATATGATCATATTGATTGGCTTGCTTAAAGTGTATTTAGTTTCATAAAGTTTTTGAATTTTTTGAAAAAGAAAGACAAAAAGACAATTTTCATTTTGCATTAGTTTTGAATTAGTTTTTTTTCTTGTTATTTTTCAGAAAAATAAATAATATTAAAGCCTTGTAGTTTCTCAAAATTGTTCAAAAAACATTTCATTAATTTCATTTACAAAGAAAATGGAATAAGTGAATTTGTTAGTTGCATTTATATTGAAAATTTATACATCATTTGATTTCACTTTGTTCAGTACAAACACCATTCAATTCCACTCCACTACCCTTGAGTAATAAATCCATTAAAAAGAAAAATTAATTTTAAATTTTATTAGTAACTTTCTTTTTATAGGTTCAATCATCAACTAGGTTAGGCTAGGTTTTTGAACTAGGAGATTTAAACTATCCAAAAGCAATTTTATTTTAGATGTAGTGGCCCATATATAGGTAAATCCACTTCTACAAGGGATAATATGGAAAGCTCCTCTCATGCAGGAGTTAAGCATGAGGACGTGAGAGGAATTGGTTGAGGAGATACCCCTCCACTTCCTTGTTTAAATGTATACAGGATTGTTGTACATATGAGGTTTCTAACAATACCACTTCTTGGGCCCCGTGAGGTTATATTATTTTTGGGATTTTGGGTTTAGCTACCCTTCCCATGCACATTTATTAGGCCAATGACTCTTCCATCGGACTCTTGTTGTATATTGGTAGCCTTAGTCTCCAGACACTAGGATTTCACACAGGTGGTATTGGAAGTCTATTTCTAGTACTCCTAGGATGGACTTGGAAGGTAACCTCAGTTGATAATTTGGGAGGGTGGTTGGGTGATTCCAATGCTTGCACCCAGAGAACTCTTCACGATACACCAAGTAACCATCCTTTGATTTTAACTGGTTGGATGTAGGCCCTAATCATCCCATACTTTCCTTTGGAATTCGTATCCTTTATTTGGTGCATTTGTGATACTTGGGATATTTTTATTGTTTGTTGTTTGGATTTCTTGTGTTTAGTTGGAGTTTAGGTGTGTGAGTAAAATTTCTAGTTTTGGAGGACCATCCTCTTCATCAGTCTAGAAGGTTGCAAAACTTTCCTCCATATTTTATAGTGGGTCCTCCACCTCCACCTCAAAGGTGGAGACTTGACACAAACGGTTCTTTCAAATCAACCAGTGTTAGCGAAGTTTAGGGTGAGCCATAACTTAGTATTAATCAGGAAGAAACCCCACTAGTAGACATAGAATACTTGTAGGATGATGAGTTTCCAAGTAATTTTAATTCACCTCAAGATAATTTTAATGATCATGTGATATTCCAAGTCCTTCCATTTAGTTCACCTATATCCAATGTTTCTTTGAGTCAAGATATTTCTAGTGTTGGAGAATACATATCTACCCCTACTTCATCCATTTTGGTTGGTGGAGTCTCACCTACCCCAGTGAGTGATCCAAGACCTAGTGTGTCTACTGCACCTCTTTCTCCAAGTTCTTGAGTGGTAAATCCCTTAGCACCTTCCAATGTTATAGGTTAGTCTAGTGAGGTGGTCACCTGGATTCCCATTCCACATTTTACTTATCCTTATTTCATGCAAAGTTCTCAAAGTGTTCCAAGAGGATCCATTTCATTTGTTTAGGGTTTTCCATGGAATGGGGGACATATTCCTCCTTCCACACCTTATGTAGGCCCATCACCTACTTATCTAGGTATGTTGTCTAGTTTCAAATATAAGACTTTCAGTTAGGTTTCGACCTCCCCTTTTGGGAACTCTCCCTTTTCACTTTTCACTGGAGGAATTTCCGCTCTTATGTTGCAAACATCATTTTCAGATGGAGCAGGTCAAACCACCTATCATACACAAAAAACAAGTAATCCACTAGCTTTTGGGTGGAACCCTTTTTCAAAATAATGCAACCACATCACAAATGGTGGCTGGCGAAAACCATGCCTTTTGTTTTGGGATCCATGGGGAAGGTACTTCCACACCCCAAAATTCTCAATATCAAACACCGATTAGGCCCAAACTTCCTTTCATGGTAACATTAAACTTGCCAAATTTTCCCATGCCAATGAACAACCCTGTGCAGCACAATGTGGCATGGCCACCTATACCCATCAAAATCCCCTCGAACATACCTAAGTTTGAATTCAAATATGGTGAGGACCCAGGTGCTTACATTACCACTTTTCACCTTTATTTCTCTTCCAACTCACTGAACGATGACTTCATTCAGTTGAGGATTTTTCAGAGAACGTTAAATCATGTGGCAGCTAAATGGTACATAGACTCTTTTTTCTACTACATATGATAGTTTCCTGGATTTATAACCTTGTTTCTAAATCAATTTTAGCTTCATGTCTGATATGATGCTGGTAGGGACTTATTGTCAACTTTTTGACAGAACAAGGACACACACATATCCAATCACATTCAGCAGTGGCGAAGAAGAAAGAGGCTTATTAAAGCCACTATATCTCCTGAGGTTTTATTGGAGTGGTTCTTGAAATCTCTACTGTCATATATTTCTAAGGACATGTCTACTTCATGGGTCACCATGGATCCTAAAAGAAATCCCCAGGGCCCAACAATTATATATGATATATGCTCAGTTTGGGATCTTGTATGATATTATCCCTGAGGTGCAAAGCTCTATGACTCACCAAGAGAAACCCAATCCTAGACCCCATGTCGATGGTGTGGTTGGTTCAGTTAGTACTCCCACTATAGAATCACTGGCCAAGAAACTCCATGTGTTTTCAATGAAACAAGTTGTAGTGGAGGCATCTAAGCCTATCGCTCCCTCACCACAAAGTGCTAATGTTTATTTTGTATAGTATTCTCATAAGGGAAATTAACAACTCGATGGGAAAAAGAAGAATGGGAAGAAGGGTGAGCGAAACCAAAACAAGAAAAATCCCACAAACAATGCCGATGGGGGATAGAAAGACAAGAAAAATTTCAACTTTCCTTATAAGTTGTGACAAGGAGACCACCTCACTTATCAATGCCCTTGAATGGAATTAGAAACCGATTGTCCTAAAGGATCCCTTTCCCCAAGGACAAAATGCAGCTTCTGCTTTGAAAGATGTCAGGGGAACAACTAGTGCTCCTAATAATCACAATTATATCAATATGGTCTGATCTAGCACACTCCTTCAAATAAGAAATAGAAATTATGAATCAGAGGCTCAAGAGAAGGGTAGTTATAGCAGTTGAAGCTTCAATCCCTCTAAAAATTGAGAAACCAGCTGAACCAATGCCAAAGATACCAAAAGGTGTCTTCAAGTCCACAACCCTAATGCTAGGGCTTCTTCTAACTACTATGTACTAGAATACTTATCCCAAACCCCTTTTGTGATGTTAGCATTCGAGGTGCTACTGATTTTCCCTTCTCAAAGGGATGCACTCTTATAATCCATAGGCAGTATGGACTCGATGAGCTTGTTGGAAAATTTTAATCATTTTGATGTTAAAATACGCCTTCCATACCATGTGGCCTTTTCAATTGATGTTTTCCATGGAGGAAAAACCATCGGATAAAAAGTGGTTGATGAAGGTGCTTCCACGTGCATCATGTTGATGTCTTATTGGAAAGATTTGGGTTCCCAGACTTAATCCCATCGAACAATCTATGTATTGCTTTTGACGGAAGGCATTTCCATCTACAAGGTATCCTACGAGCTTCCGAAATAAAGTTGGTAGGGAAATAAGTGTCTGTTGAGGTTGAAATGATCAGTGCTCCCTTTGAATATAACCTATTGTTTGGGAGAAGTTGGAATTATGCCATGTGTGATATCCCCTTGTCCATTTTCTCAGTCGTAGTGTTTTTGCACGAACAGAAGTTGGTTACAGTTGAGCAGCTCAATTTAAATCAGAAAGGTCATTTAGAAACTAATGATCCCATGGTACCATTGATATATTAGTAGAAACCAGCTAACGAGATCTTGGGGGTTGTAATTTATACATCATTGATGGGAACATTCAATATACCATCCCCTATTAACTACTTAGGTTCAACAAGTGTAGGGAAGTCTATCGCAGTGATTGTAGATATAACTGACCCATGGGTCCTCCCTTCATGATATGAACCTCAAGTGCCCTTATCCACAGTGCAAGTAGATTATCAATATATTTTTAATGCCACTATGGATTTCATTGCTTGTCCTTCTTCAGTCTCATAGGATTCAGATTAATCCTATCTTCCCTGCTAGGAAGAGAAATATACATATTCCTATGACTGCTTGGATATGGTTTTTCCTTCAAACAAAGTCATTTTGGAAGCTATGATTGGATGAGAAAATATTTGTGAAGGCCTTCACCATAAATCCTTCTTCCTTATAGAGTTAAGCAATATTGAGAATCAGAAGTTCCATGTGAGACTGGTAGAGGGTGTTGATTTGTCGATTAATCCTTTACCCAAGGAGGGACTGCTTGTAGAGGAGAATATGGAAAATATCTATATAACCATTTTGATCAACATTTCAGCAAACCCTAATGTCATGGAAAATGTTCATATTGGTGAAAATTGTTCTCTAGAAGAAGTTGTCATCTACACTTATTTTTTTGATGAATTTCACGATGTATTTTCCTCGTCATATGAGGAGATGTTAGGAATTTATCCATTTATAGTTTAACATGAAATCCATACCTATCCTAAGACGAAACGGGCTCGATAAAACCTTAGACTAGTAAATCCGTATAAAGCTACATCCATCAAGGATGAAGTGGAGAAACTATTGAAAGTTGGGTTCATTTACCCAATTTCTCTGACAGAATGGGTATCCAACCCCATTCCTATTGATAAAATACAAGGGGATATACGTCTTTGCACCAACTTTAGTGACTTAAACAAGGTGTGTCCCAAGAATAACTACCCCACACCCTTCATCAACCAGATTATTAATGCGTGTGCACATAGTGAGGTATTCTTGTTCATGCACGATTTTTCGGGGTATAATCAAATTCAAATTAAACTGGAATACTAGCATAAAACAACCTTTATTTTTCCTTGGGGGACCTTCATGTATAAGAAAATTCCCTTCAGTTTAAAAAATTTCGAAGTTACTTTCTAGCATGCAATGAATTTTTCCTTCCATGATATAAACAATATTTTTGAACCTTGCTTGGATGATCTTCCTTCCCATTCTCACAAGAGGAATGGTCATCTAGACCATATTCGTATGATTTTTGAATGATGTAGACACTATGAAGTATGATTGAATCCCCACAAGTGTTTTTTTTGTGTCAAGTCGGGGAGGTTACTAGGGTTCATTGTGTCAAATAGTGGAATATAGGTGCATCCATTGAAAGTTGAGGCCATTATAAACTTACTTCCTCCTCATTCTATCAGGAAACTACAAAGTCTGCAGGGGAAATCTAATTTCCTTCAAAAATTTATAGTCAATTATGCCAATATAAAAATGGTTACATGCACTTGGTAAAGTAAGAGACCCCATTTCTATGGGATGAAATGCACAACTTGCTTTCGAGGCATTGAAGAAGGATTTATTGTCAGCTCCTTTATTCCACCCACCAAATTACACTAAATATTTTATATTGTATCCGGTTGCATTCAAATCGACCATAGGAGTAGTACTAGTTCTTGAAGATGACAAGTTCCAAGAACATGTTGTCTACTACTGTATTCGAGCATTAGCAGTTCCTAAACTTAGGTACTCGAACGTCAAGAAGTTGGCATTGGAAGCAGTCTATGTTGTTCAGAGGCTACATCACTATATATTGCTAAGGGAAACCACAGTGGTTGTAGATGTGAATATGTTCTAGTATGTTTTATCTTGACATATAATCAGGGGAAAATTCAATACATGGATAGTCATTCTCCAAGAGTATGACTTGGATTTTCAATTTGCTGAGTCCAAAATATCCTTAGTATTCACAGAATTGATCTCAGAATTCCCTATGGAAGAGACTACAGTGGTGGAGAAGACTCATTCCCATATGAGTATGTATTTTTCATATCAACCTCTAATCCTTGGTATGGAGATATCCTAGTATATATCCAGATTCTTAAGTGTCATACATCCTTCTCGTAGGAAGATCGATGTAAGTTGCAGGTTAATGCTAAAACCTACCTTATCATTGGTGATACCCTGTATCGATAAGGGGTAGATTTGATATTGTGCTGGTGCATCATCCATGAGGACCAAGAGCATGTCATAAATTATTCCCACAGTGGAGCATGTGGGGGTCATTTTTCTGGGTTAGCATCAGCCCATAATATTCTACATGCCAGTTGTTTCTAGACCACTATATTTAAGGATTATGTGGAAGCTATGAATCATTGTCATCCTTGTCAGCTCTATACCCAAAATATGCGGTCACATCCTGCTCCTTTATTCCTTGTCATCGTAGTAGGGATCTTCACTAAGTGGGGGTGGATTCCATGACGTGTAACCCATTTTCTTCTAGTTGGCACAAGTAAATAATTATCATTGTAGACTACTTTACAAAGTGGGAAGAGGAAATTCGTACCTTCAAAGCCGATGGTGAAATGGAAGCTTATTTTGTTTTCAACCAAATAATTTATCGGTTCAGTATACCGAACAAGATTGTCACTAACTATGGTAGTCATTTTTAGAACAGCATAATGACTGAGTTGACCACCATGCTATGGTTTGGGAAATGCATTCATCTTCCTTTTAACCTCAGGATAATGGAAAAGTAGAGGTAGTTAATAAAACATTGAAAACCATTATGAACCTCACTGTCAACATGAGAAGGTCAAATTTCCATATCATGTGGTTAGCTGCACTTTGGGAATACTAGACTAATTTCAAGACTGCTACTGGTTTCTCTCCTTTCCATCTCATTCACGGGGTTGAAGCAGTCACACCGATTGAGTGCAAGATACCATCCCTAAACATTGCTATCCATGTGCTTCTTGACACCACAGATATTGAAGAATGTTTGCTTCACTTATCGCATATAGATGAACAATGTAGATATGTGTTAACTACAAATGAGGCTCATAAGAACCAGGTTAAGAACCAATATGACAAAGCCATTCAACCAAAATTTTTCTTCGAGGGAGAACTTGTTTTTCTATGGGATCAAGACAAGGAACCTCTAGGGCAGGAAAGTTTAAGTTAATGTGGTTAGGCCCCTATGTTGTGTCGAAATATTTGAAGAAGGTAGCTTATGAAATTTTTGTAACCCAGGAATGGGCTATACCTGAAGAAGTATTACGCTTATGCATGATACTTTTTTTTGTATTATTATTCTATTTCTTTTTATGTACAATAGGTCATTAGCTGGTTAGTGTTTATTGTATAGTCTATTGTTTGTTTCAGATGTCATCTGAGTGGTTCATAGTTTTTTTTTATGGCGCCAGCTGCCACACTTGTAATATGGATTTTGCCACCTGGGTTATCTATTCACCCTCAAGACAACTTGTTGTTGGTGGTGGCACCTTCTTAGGTCCTGTGACTAATAATGTGGCCCTATACAGTGCATTCATTGAGTTTTTATGGGATCCTACATTGTGTGGTATTACCCATATAGAGGTCAGGCTTGACTCACACCTCGTGGTTTCCCAACTCAATGGTGACTATGAGGTGAAAAACCCTAACTTACTACATCAGTACTTACATGTTAGATTGCTTGAAAAAAATTCTGAATACATTTCATACATTCATATTTCAAGAAATCAAAATAGAATTACTGATGCATATGTGAATTACATACTCTAGTGGAACTCAACACACACAATGTAAAATAGAAGTATACAGACACACTTGAGGAATGTGTACATAACAAGAAATATATAGATATATATGCAAAAATATGTCCATAGATATATCAAGTTTATTATCCGAAGATCCTATCAAAATTAGATCAATATACAAAAAATAGGATAATTGTCTAGAATATGCCCAAGTCTAGGCATGATCCTCAGCCTCCTCGATTGTGGCTACCTCTACATCCTCTCGTCAACACAAAACAACCCTAGTTACCCTTGTAAGAAGAAATAACTGGGTTGAAGGAACCTCGACCACATGTTCCTGCATAGCCATGGGAATTTTCCCCATCCTGAGTGTAAGCACATTGTGGGTGATTCTAGCTATCTTTCTGTCCAGAACACGAAGTATCCCGTCATCTTCTCCAACCAGCACAGGCCGCACAAAAGTTATGGGATAGCCATCGGGGTGGACTAGTCCAACATATTCCTATAAAGATAAATAAGGTCAAATGCATGCACATATGTATAGATAATTTTATGAATAAAATCTCATAAAAAACAAATAATAAAAATATAAAAAGACATACCTATCTCCCCCCATGCTACTGCAGGAGGGAGGATGAGTTATGGATCTCCATGGAAATCTATTCCAAAATAAGGAAACTGCTCAAGAGAAGGAAATTGTCTATCCCACTAGGCATAAAATTCATTATCGTAGCCACTCTGGGTCCCAGCGATGCCTCCTTGATGGAGGAAAATGTCACCCCACCGTGTGAGTCTAGGCTCACATGGTAGGAATGGTGGTAAAGGTACTGCGGGAATGAGGGAAGGAACCCTGTTGAAGAAAAATGCCACTAAGATGCTGACATACCCAAAAAATTTCCTTTGACCCCTCTTATAGTTAGACAGTTGCTTATTCATTATTGGGATCAATGTTGAACACCAGTTGAACAGTGTACCCTGCATACACTCCATTGCAACATGCATGTTGGTCTGTGTTTCCAAATGTAGGAGAAATGAACCAGCAACCCTAGAAATGGTACTTACCATAACCTTCAATGGAAATTTGGTAATCTATGAAATCAGAACATGTGTCCCCGATAGTTGTGTCTTGCACATCCAATAGGTGCTGATGTAGTCTTCCACACTTAGAGGGTCAGTGTCCCGACCCATTCCCTCCAAGTTCACAGGTGTACCCCTGCGAGATAGTCATGTGATGAAGTAAATATCTTCTATTTTCAAATCCAAGGTCTCTCCTTAGAGATCAAATATACCAAGCTCGTGATCCCAATAGCTCACTAAGGTCTCCAAAAATCATACTTGGGCACAAAATCTCCACAAGTGTGTTTTCTGCAACAGGTCGAGGAGGTTACTAGGGTTCATTGTGTCAAAAAGAGGAAGACAAGTGGATCCATTGAAAGTTGAGACCATTTTAAATCGGCCTCCTCCTTGTTCTATAAGGAAACTACAAATTCTATAGGGGAATCTAATTTCCTTTGACAATTTATAGTTAATTATGCCAATGTAAAAAGGGTTACATGCGCTTGGTGAAGCAAGAGACCCCATATCTGTGGGATGAAACCACACAACTCTCTTTTGAGGCATTGAAGAATGATCTATTGTCGACTCCTTTATTGCGCCCACTAGATTACACTAAATATTTTATATTGTATTTGGCTAGGTCTGAGTCGACCATAAGAGTAGCACTAGTTCAAGAAGATGACAAGCTCCAATAGCATGTTTTCTACTACCTTTGTCGATCATTATCAGGTCCTAAACTTAGGTACTCGAACATCAAGAAGTTGGCATTGGAAGCAGTCTATGTTGTTCAGAGGCTACGTCACTATATCTTGCTAAGGGAAACCACAATGGTTATAGATGTGAGTACGTTGCAGTATGTTTTATATCAACGTATAATTTGGGGAAGATTCAATAAATGGATAGTCATTCTCCAAGATTTTGAGTTGGATTTTCAATTTGCTAAGTCCAAAAAATCCTTAGTATTAGCAAAATTGATCTCAAAAATCCCTACGGAAGAGACTATAATTCTAGAAGAAGACTCATTCCCAGATGAGTATGTATTTTTTATCTCAACCTTTGATCTTTGGTACGGATATATCCTAGTATATCTCTACACTCTTAAGTGTCCTACGTCCTTCTCACGAGAAGATTGACGTAAGTTGCAGGTTATTGCTAAAAACTACATTATCATTGGTGATACCCTGTATCGACAAGGGGTAGAGTTGATCTTGTGTCAGTGCCTCACCCATGAGTGGGAAGAGAATGTCCTAAATTACTCCCATAGTGGATCGTTTGGGGGTCATTTATCTGGGTTAGTAACGACCCATATGATTCTACGTGTTGGTTATTTCTGGACCACTATCTTTAAGGATTGTGTGGAATCTATAAAGTGTTTTCATCCTTGTCCACTTTATACCAAAAATATGTGGTCACATTTTGCTCCTTTGTTCCCCATCATCGTAGTAGGGATATTCACTAAGTGGGGGGTGGATTACATGACATGTAACCCATTTTCTACTGGGGAGCACAAGTACATCATTATCATTAGAGACTACTTTACAAAGTGGGAAGAGGAAATGCCTACCTTCAAAGTCGATGGAAAAACAATAGCTTATTTCATTTTCAACCAAATCATTGATTGATTCGGTATACCAAAGTAGATTTTCACTAACCATGGAAGTCATTTTCAGAACAACATGATGATTGAGTTGACCACCATGCTAGGGTTTGGGAAATATCATTCATATTCCTTTGACCCTTGGGAGAATGGAGAAGTAGAGGTGGCTAATAAAACATTGAAAACCATTATGAATCTCACTATCAACATGATAAGGTCAAATTGGCATATCATGTTGTATCTTGCACTTTGGGAATACTAGACTAATGTCAAGACTTCTATTGGTTTCTCGCCTTTATAGCTCATTAACGAGGTGGAAGTAGTCACACTGGTTGAGTGCAACATACCATCCCTAAAAATTGCCATCCATGTGCTTCCTGACACCATGGATCTTGAAGAATGTTTTCTTAACTTAGAGCATATAGATGAACAATGAAGAGATGCGCTGACTGCAAATGAGGCTCATAAGAACCGGGTTAAGAACCAATACAATAAAGCCATTAAACCAAGAGTTCTATTCGAGGGAGAACCTTTTTTTCTCTGGTATCAAGATAAGGAACCCCTGGGCGTAGGAAATTTTAATTCAATATGGTTAGGCCCCTACGTTGTGTCTAAATTTTTGAAGAAGGGAGCTTATGAATTAATTGATTACAATGGAAACATGTTTTTGTAACCCGGGAATGGGCTATACCTGAAGAAGTATTACGCTTATGCATGATACTTTTTTTGTATTATTATTCTATTTCTTTTTATGTGCAATAGGTCATTAGCTGGTTAGTATTTATTGTATAGTCTATTGTTTATTTCAGATGTCATCTGATTGGTTCATAGTTTTTTTTTATGGCGCCAGCTGCCACACTTGTAATATGGATTTTGCCACCTGGGTTATCTATTCACCCTCAAGAAAACTTGTTGTTGTTAGTGGCACCTTATTAGGTCCTGTGACTAATAATGTGGCCCTATACAGTGCATTCATTGAGTTGTTATGGGATCCTACATTGTGTGGTATTACCCATATAGAGGTCAGGCTTGCCTCACACCTCGTGGTTTCCCAACTCAATGGTGACTATGAGGTGAAAAACCCTAACTTACTACGTCAGTTCTTACGTGTTAGATTGCTTGAAAAAAATTCTGAATACATTTCATACATTCATATTTCAAGAAATCAAAATAGAATTACTGATGCATATGTGAATTACATACTCTAGTGGAACTCAACACACACAATGTAAAATAGAAGTATACAGACACACTTGAGGAATGTGTACATAACAAGAAATATATAGATATATATGTAAAAATATGTCCATAGATATATCAAGTTTATTATCCGAAGATCCTATCAAAATTAGATCAATATACAAAAAATAGGATAATTGTCTAGAATATGCCCAAGTCTAGGCATGATCCTCAGCCTCCTCGGTTGTGGCTGCCTCTACATCCTCTCGGCAACACAACACAACCCTAGTTTCCCTTGTAAGAAGGAATAACTGGGTTGAAGGAACCTTGACCACATGTTCCTGCATAGCCATGGGAATTTTCCCCATCCTGAGCATAAGCACATTGTGGGTGATTATAGCTAGCTTTCTGTCCAGAACACGAAGTATCCCGTCATCTCCTCCAACCAGCACAGGCCGCACAAAAGTTATGGGATGGCCATCGGGGTGGACTAGTCCAACATCTTCCTATAAAGATAAATAAGGTCAAATGCATGCACATATGTATAGATAATTTTATGAATAAAATATCATAAAAAGCAAAAAATATAAATATAAAAAGACATACCTATCTCCCCCCATGCTACTGTAGGAGGGAGGATGAGTTATGGATCTCCATGAAAATCTATTCCAAAATAAGGAAACTGCTCAAGAGAAGGAAATTGTCTATCCCATTAGGAATAAAATTCATTATCGTAGCCACTCTGGATCCCACCGATGCCTCCTTGATGGAGGAAAATGTCACCCCACCGTGTGAGTCTAGGCTCACATGGTAGGAATGGTGGTAAAGGTACTGCGGGAATGAGGGAAGGAACCCTGTCGAAGAAAAATGCCACTAAGATGCTGACATACCCAAAAAATTTCCTTTGACCCCTCTTATAGTTAGACAGTTGCTTATTCATTATTGGGATCAATCCTGAACACCATTTGAACAGTGTACCCTGCATACAATCCATTGCAACATGCATGTTGGTCTGTGTTTCCAAATGTAGGAGAAATGAACCAGTAACCCTAGAAACGGTACTTACCATAACCTTCAATGGAAAGTTGGTAATCTATGAAATCAGAACATGTGTCCCCGATAGTTGTGTCTTGCACAAGCAATAGGTGCTGATGTAGTCTTCCACACTTAGAGGGTCAGTGTCCTGACCCATTCCCTCCAAGTTCATAGGTGTACCCCTGTGAGATAGTCATGTGATGAAGTAAATATCTTCTATTTTCAAATCCAAGGTCTTTCCTTAGAGATCAAATATACCAAGTTCGTGATCCCAATAGCTCACCAAGGTCTCCAAAAAGCATACTTGGGCACAAAATCTCCACAAGTGTGTTTTCTGCATCAGGTCGAGGAGGTTACTAGGGTTCATTATGTCAAACATAGGAACACAAGTGGATCCATTGAAAGTTGAGACCATTTTAAATTGGCCTCCTCCTCATTCTATCAGGAAACAACAAATTCTATAGGGGAATCTAATTTCCTTTGACAATTTATAGTTAATTATGCCAATGTAAAAAGGGTTACATGCGCTTGGTGAAGCAAGAGACCCCATATCTGTGGGATGAAATCACACAACTCTCTTTTGAGGCATTGAAGAATGATTTATTGTCGACTCCTTTATTGCGCCCACTAGACTACACTAAATATTTTATATTGTATTTGGCTAGGTCTGAGTCGACCATAAGAGTAGTACTAGTTCAAGAAGATGACAAGCTCCAAGAGCATGTTTTCTACTACCTTTGTCGATCATTATCAGGTCCTAAACTTAGGTACTCGAACATCAAGAAGTTGGCATTGGAAGCAGTCTATGTTGTTCAGAGGCTACGTCACTATATCTTGCTAAGGGAAACCACAATGGTTATAGATGTGAGTACGTTCTACTATGTTTTATATCAACGTATAATTTGGGGAAAATTCAATAAATGGATAGTCATTCTCCAAGATTTTGACTTGGATTTTCAATTTGCTAAGTCCAAAAAATCCTTAGTATTAGCAAAATTGATCTAAAAAATCCCTACGAAAGAGACTATAATTCTAGAAGAAGACTCATTCCCAAATGAGTATGTATTTTTTATCTCAACCTTTGATCTTTGGTACGGATATATCCTAGTATATATCTACACTCTTAAGTGTCCTACATTGTTCTCACAAGAAGATTGACGTAAGTTGTAGGTTAATGCTAAAAACTACATTATCATTGGTGATACCCTGTGTCAACAAGGGGTAGATTTGATCTTGTGTCAGTGCCTCACCCATGAGTAGGAAGAGCATGTCCTAAATTACTCCCATAGTGGATCGTTTGGGGGTCATTTATCCGGGTTAGTAATGACCCATATGATTCTATGTGTTGGTTATTTCTTGACCACTATCTTTAAGGATTGTGTGGAAGCTATAAAGTGTTTTCATCCTTGTCCACTTTATACCAGAAATATGCGGTCACATCCTGCTCCTTTGTTCCCTATCATCGTAGTAGGGATATTCACTAAGTGGGGGGTGGATTACATGACATGTAACCCATTTTCTACTGGGGGGCACAAGTACATCATTATCATTAGAGACTACTTTACAAAGTGGGAAGAGGCAATGCCTACCTTCAAATTTGATGGAAAAACAATAGCTTATTTCATTTTCAACCAAATCATTGATTGATTCGGTATACCAAAGTAGATTGTCACTAACCATGGAAGTCATTTTCAGAACAACATGATGATTGAGTTGACCACCATGCTAGGGTTTGGGAAATATCATTCATATTCCTTTGACCCTTGGGAGAATGGAGAAGTAGAGGTGGCTAATAAAACATTGAAAACCATTATGAATCTCACTATCAACATGATAAGGTCAAATTGGCATATCATGTTGTATCTTGCACTTTGGGAATACTGGACTAATGTCAAGACTTCTATTGGTTTCTTGCCTTTCTAGCTCATTAACGAGGTGGAAGTAGTCACACTGGTTGAGTGCAACATACCATCCCTAAAAATTTCTATCCATGTGCTTCCTGACACCATGGATCTTGAAGAATGTTTTCTTAACTTAGAGCATATAGATGAACAACGTAGAGATGCGCTGACTGCAAATGAGGCTCTTAAGAACCAGGTTAAGAACCAATACAGTAAAGCCATTAAACCAAGAGTTCTATTCGAGCGAGAACCTTTTTTTCTCTTGTATCAAGATAAGGAACCCCTGGGCGTAGGAAATTTTAATTCAATATGGTTAGGCCCCTACGTTGTGTCTAAATTTTTGAAGAAGGGAGCTTATGAATTAATTGATTATGACGGAAACATGTTTTCAAAACCCAGGAATGGGATCTACCTAAAGAAGTATTATTCTTAGGAATGATACTTTTTCTTGTATTATTATTGTATGTATTTTTTTCTACAATAGGTCATTAGATGATCAGTGTTTCTTATACAGTCTGTTGGTTGTTTCAAATGTCATATGAGTGGTTCGTAGGTTTTATTGATGGCACCAGTGACCACACTTGTAATATGGCTTTAGCCACTTGGGTTATATATTCACCCTTAGGACAACTTGTTGCCTCTGGTGGCTGAATACAGTGTAGTCATTGAGCTGTTATGGGATCCTACATTGTGCGGCATTACCTGTCTAAATTTCAGGATTGACTCACACCTCATGGTTTCCCAACTCAATGGTGATTATTAGGTACAAAACCATCACTTATTACATCGGTTCTTACATATTATATTGCTTGAAAGAAATTTTGAATACATTTCATACATCCATATTTCAAGAAATCAAAATAGAACTACTGATGCATATGCGAATTACATACTCGAATGGAACTCAACCCACACATTGTAAAATAAAAGTATACAGACATATTTGAGGCATGTGTACATAAATAGAAATATATAGATGTATATGTAAAAAATTGTCCATAGATATATCGATTCTTATCCGAAGATCCTGTCAAAATTACATCAATATACAAAAAATAGGATCATAGTCTATCATATGCCCAAGTCTAGGCCTGATCTTTAGCCTCCTCGATTGCGGTTGCCTCCACAACCTCCCAGTAACATGACACAACCCTAGTTACCCTTATAAGAAGGTGTAACTAGGTCAAAGCAATCCCAACCACATGTTCCTACATAGCCATCCAAATCTGCTCCATCCTGAGCATAGGTGTAACACCCCAGTTTGACCTCGTGGTATTGAATTACATATGATGTAAAAATTGTATTTAACCGTGGTGTGGAGCTAAAGGAAAATTCCCCACCATGGATTTAGTCTCTTATGTATCGGTGATTAAAATTAATGCCAGCGATTTATCTTCTAGACAGGCACGATATGTTTGAGGCATCATGTAAATTGCAATTTAATAAAAATACCACAACTAGCTATGTGCTACAACGTTAAAGAGATGGGGGCATGATTTCACAAGGAATAGGATGGGGGAATTAATCAACTTTTGGGTCAATGGGGGAAATCCAAATGTCATGGGAAAACCCACAAAGTGGTCAACTACCCTTTTCGTCTTTTATGCCCAGTCATCCAAAGTTGGTAAAGGAAGTTATTGCCTTGGAATGGGAAGGGTGTGGAGGTCAAATTCGAATTGGGGAATCCGTCAGTGTTTGGGAAGTATGTTTTTGACTTGTGGGTCAAGTAAAATCTTGGGAAGGCATTCCCAAGCCATTATGCACCCATGCCCTTCATTTCCTCTCCCATTCTCACTCACATGGGCTTTCTCACGTGGCAAGAAGGGAGTTGAGCTCCCCCCTTCACGATTTTGCAGTTTAACATGCTCTCCATGGTTGGGGGAAGTCGTTCTGGTGATGTTGAGTGCATATGCATGAGATATTCATGTTTTAGTGTTTTCTAGGGGATTTTTTTGTCTCCCTCATGATTTGGTCTATTTCATTCTTTTTCCCATGCTTAGAATTTTTTTTCTGTGTTACTAGGAGAATTGTAAGGAAAGGGCCACGATTTTGGGGTTTTAGGTGCTCATTTTTCCTCTGTGAGAAAGATGGGATCTTCCCTCACATTTTCTACATTTCCTCACTTTCTCCAAGCTAGGAATCCTATTTTGTTGTTGTTGTGTGAATGGCATAAGGAGATTTATGATCCGTGGGTTTGGGGGAGATCGTTTTTTATCCCTTGGTGGCCATAGATGTGTTCCTAAATTCGGATCTACAATATGAAGGTTTGTAGAGGTATTTTTTCCTTAGTAGTGCCATTGATCATTTTATGGGACATATTGTTCACTCAAATTGTTTTTCCCAATTATCGTTTCTATTCTTGTTTTCCCAAGATGTTTCGCCCTTACACGACAATGGTATCATGTTGTTGGGTGTATCCTTGTGATGGCTTGGAAAAGTAAGTCCAAGGAACCATATTTTAATTGGATGACTATGTGTTTGACGTATGTTTTGGCTTGGTTGAGTTAAACCAAGGACCCCTCCATGTTATTGGTGGGTTTCCTTAGCATTCTATGAAACCCAACGGTTTGTTGGCTTGACTGTAAATGTATCGTTTGGCTATGTGTGAGCCTTTTGTTCCCTAGTGCCATGTGGAATCATTCCCAGCTCAGGGGTGGCAGTCATGTTGAGAGATTGATGAGCACACCGGCCTATGGTTAGGTGGAACATTGCAACGACATAGCTAGTTGCGGGCCAACTTCTTTTCAAGATAAGTATTCTTATGCTTAATATTTGCAAACTATTTGTTTAATGATTTATGAACATGATCAATTTTTGAATGAAATGAATGTGTTTGATTCCGTTGTATATTGCATTATGCAACTATGTATGTTTCTATATTAATGGATTCTTTGTTATGTTTATGTTCATGGGTCTAGATTTCCCATTTTGACAGCAGCAGCCCAGTCATGTCCTCTCCATCATCGGTGTGAGCAGTGGGGACATGAAATTGTGGTATCAAAGCTCAAGGTTGTAGCTTTGGGCCTCAATGGGCCATGAAGAATCATCCTATGTTCACCAGGAAGGAGATAGTAGCAAGAAAAACTCATATTTTTCTAAGTGTTGAAAGAATTCTACTTTATCGTCTAAGAAATCTAAAGACAGGTCGATTCATCGGTCGCATTGGAAAGAGGGAGTCAATGGGGAATGCATCTGAGGCATCTTGAGATATTTGGAATCATTTTACCAATGACGTCGGTAAAAAGTGATGATGGAAGCTGATGCACTGGAGCGGCCACGTCAGTAAGATGAATTGGGCAAAGCTGAGCCGATTCATCGGCTATATTGTCTGCTTTTCTCCGACACAGCGGACGGAGCCAACAAAAGGAAGAATATTTATGAAAAATATTCTATGTATGGAATCATAATTTTTTGGTGAAATTGGTCAAAAGGTTGGCTGAGCACATCGAAATACTTTCGAGGTTTGAGCCAATGCAAGTTAGGTGGAAGTCAAGGTTTGAGCCGATGCATGTCGACTGAGTCGAGCCAACGAGAAGGAAAAGGAAAAAAATTTCAAAATTTTTGTAAAGGTTTGAACTCGAAAAAAATTGGGGAATTCTACTGATGCATGAGCTGGGTTCAGTAAATTATTTTTGATGCACATCAGAAAAATTGTGGAGTTCCAGCCGATACATCAGTTGATTTTTATCAACGGCAGGAAAGAAGAAAAGGAAAATGGAATAAAGGAAAAAATTTCTAGGTATGGGAAATCGACAAAAATTGGAACATTTTGTCGATGCATTGGCCAAGTGGATCGAAAGGAATCTTGGAAGTTTTTCACAATGATGGAAGAAAACCTGGGAAGTTTGTCCCAACGATGTATGGAAGTTGGAAAGTTTTCAGACGTAGCGGATGGAAGTCAGAAAGTTTTCTGAAAAGGTAGAAAGACTGATCAAAAGGAAGTTTGAAATTTTTTTGATGCGACATGTTGGGTCGAAAGTCAGAATTTTTTTGACGCGAGGGAAATATTAGCAAGTTTTGATCGAGTGAAAGTTTGAAATTTTTCCAATACATCAAAAGAAAAGTAAAATTTATTCCACAACAAAGGCAAGGTGGCAAGTTTCTTGATCAGATGAAAAAGAAGAATTTTTTCGATATGTATCAGACAAATTTGGCAAATTTTTCTGACATGTTGGAAGGAAACATGTTCAGAGGAAATCTGAAAAATTCACTAAAATAGATATATTAGTAGAATTTTCAATGGGATTGCAGGGGCCATAAAGATGAAAAATGGAAGTGTGGTTGTGCACTAGATTGCATGAAAATGAAATATTTACAAAAAAAAAGACACTTCCCTCGACCTGCCCAAGGGGGCAAGCCACAAGGGGGTATCCCCCTTGACCCCCGAGTCATTGTTATGAAAGAAGAGGATGTGATTTTTCCAAATGTTGGTAAGTAAATTCTTGAGAATTTTTTGCAGCTGACAATGGTGTTCCTAAACACATTTTGCAGAGCCAAAGTGAAAGTTGGAAATTTGGTATTGGTCCAACCAAGAATGCCAAGAGATCCACAATAGAACAGAAAGGAACTCTAGTGTTGGAGACATGGAGGAGACCATCTAAGTAAATTTTTTCCACATCATGGTGGGAATAAGGTTCAAGTCCATAGAATCCAAAATTTTGAAACTGTGGGTCAAGGAGCAAGGACCATTCCTAAAATTTGTGCAGTGTTAGAAGACCACCGGGAAGGTCATAATTCAATGGTGGTGGAAGTTGAGGATGAGATTGTTGAGCAGATTGTTCTGATATCACCCTGGACTTGTTGAGATGTGCACTTTGAATAATTCAAATCGTAGAAGGTCATGGTTAGTTCAACTAACCACTAGAACCGAGAGGAATTCAATGAGGTGGTGAATAAAATTCCATTGGTCATGGATGGATTAGTCACCCGTGTAGATATTAATGTTCTGCCACTTGGATCCTATGATATACTCATTGGAATGGATTGGACAAGAGCACATAGAGCAAAGCTTGATTGTTACAATAAGAATTTTTGAGTGTTAGGATAAAAAAAAAAAACCTAAGGGCTATGAAGGGCATTCTAAAAGTGATCTCTAGCAGGCATATTTCAGCAATGCAGCTGAAAAAGTTCTGTAGGAAAAGTTGCAGATTGTATGCAACTCATGTTTTGGAAGTGGCAGATAATGAATCTCCTAGGTTGGAGTACCTTCATGTGTTGTAGGAATTCAGGGATGTTTTTCTGATGAAGCTCCAAGGCTTCCTTCAAGGAGGGAAATTCATTTTATAATTGAACTTGTGCCAGGTAAAGCACCAGTTTGGTTTGAGGAGGAAGATGATATAATATTGTTGTGTATTGATCATAAAATAGATGAGAAAATTCATTGTGAATAACAAGTATCATTTTCCTAGGATTGATGACCTATTAGATCAAATGAGAGGATCAAAGGTATTTTCCAAGATTGACTTGGGGTCTGGTGACCATTGGGTAAGATTCAAGGATGAAAATGTTCATAAGACAACCTTCAGAGTAAGGTATGGATCTTATGATGTTGTAATGGTATCATTTGGTTTCACAAATACACCAGCTACATCTATGTGCCTCGTGAATAATGTTTTCGATAAGTTTATGGACATGTTAGTTCCTTTTCTCCTTGATGGAATTCTTATTTATTCTAAGAATGAGGAAGAAGATGTGGAACATTTGAGGCTGACTTTGAAATTGCTCAGGAAGCATAATTTTTTTGTAGGTTTGAGAAAATGTGACTTCTATGAAGATAGAATTCATCATTTGGGTCACCTTATCTTAGATAAAGGAATATCTATGGACCCTGAGCAGATTGAGGCCATGAAAAGTTGGCCTTCTCCAAGAAAGTTAACAAATGTAAGATCTTTTATGGGACTTGCAAGGTATTGCAGGAAATTCACTGAAGGATATTCTACAAGTAAAGTGGAGTCTTTGTATAGGATGAGGAAGTCTACATGTGAACTTGTAGTTCCATGATGGAATGTCCCTTTTGTATATGAGCATGCATATGAGGACTTCCTGAATACTACAGGTAGAATGACCTGAGCATAGAAGTATGGTTGTGCCCAATGAAACCCAGGGAAGGAAGCTGCCATGTGCCATGAGAAGGATATCATGACAGAGAACAAGTTTTGAAACTTCAGATTGCAAATTTTTATATTGATTATGGGAGACTGTGATCTTTGGCGATGGTTTTGAATCATGGTAACCATTGATATCATTGTCTTACATTCTTGATGTTTGAGGTTTCATGTTGCTAATTGTGACTATTTGGATGATTTAATATTGTGTCAATTGACATGTTGTATGCAGAGGTCTAGGTTTTGGGAAGCATACGTAAGTACGGGATGAGTAGTCCCACTTTCAAAATCCAAACAATGTGAGGATGACCTCATGGTTGAAAAAATCTGATTTTCTGCAAGAAGCAGAATTGTGAATTCATATTTTTATTTTAACTATCGATATTATTGACCGTTTGATATTTGGAAAATCATGTATGCATGAAATAGATTTGAAAATATATGATTAAAATTTTATGATGACATCTCATGTAAACTGCATACTTGTATGTAACACAGGTGAGATGGTGAAAGTATTCCCTTGGAGTACATAGCTTCTCGAAAGGATGTGTTTGGGATACATAAATCCTAGAAAGGATGTACTTGGTGTACATAGCTCCTGGGAAGGACATACTGGGTGTACGTAGCTTCTCAGAGGGATCTGTTGGAAATAGGTTTGAAAAACTATGACTGAATTTTTTATGATGGCGTCTCATATGAACTGCATACTTGTATGTAATGTAGGTGAGATGAAGAAAATATGTACCGTGTATACATGGATCCTAGGAAGGATGTACGAGGTGTACGTAGATTCTCGAATGGATGTGTTGGAAATAGGTTTGAAAATATATGATTGAAATTTTTATAATGCCATCTCATATGAACTACATGCTTGTATGTAATGCAGGTGAGATGAAGAAAATGTGTACTGGGTGTACATGGCTCCTCCGAAGGATGTATTGGGTGTACATGGCTCCTCTGAAGGATGTATTGGGTGTACATGGCTTCTCAGAGGGATGTGTTTGGAATAGGTTTGGAAACCTATGATTGAAATTTTATAATGGCATATGATGTAAACTTCATGTCTATCTATAATGCATGTGAGATGATGAAATCATGTATAAGGAGTACATGGCTCCTCTGGAAGGATGTACTTGGGTACATAGCTTCTCCCCCTTGCCAGCTAGGCACCGGTATGCATCACTGGGGATGGCCAGGGTGTAATACATCTGGTTAGACTTCTTTTCACACACATTCATGCCATAAGGGGACTGTCACAAGAGTGGGGGCTCCATGAAGAGAATAACCCCTAGGTATTATGATGTTTGGAAAGGAAGCACCTAAGCATTGGTAAGCACTTGGAGGAGGTGTTGGGACCTTAAGCTAGAGTTGTCATTAAGCACCCAGGCAGGTGTTAGGCTATCAAGCAGGGCTGCATAGATATTGCTTGAGAGATGCTATACATATAAGTATTGGATTACTTGGAAAATACTGGTTGATTTCTGCAATTAAACATGTACATAATGATTCAACTAATATTTTGAAAATATTGTTAAGAAATAAATCCTGTGAAAATGAATTTGACATGTGAATTAATCTGTTATGGTGCTAGGAAAAGGAGTGCCTGAGCATTGGTAAGCATTGGAAGAGGTGATAGGCCCGTAAACTAGAGCTTCCATTGAAAACACAAGGAGATGTTAGGCTCTGAAATGGGGTTGACCAGATCTTGGTTGGGAGATGTTATATAGATAATTATTTGGTTTCCTATCAAACTTCTGTTGTTATTGATTTTCTTTAAATATACATGAGCATATGATGTAGCCATGGTTTTGAAAATCTTATTATAGATTGCATCCTATAGGAATGAATCTGACATATGAATTAAATTCATTATGGTGTTTGGAAGGGAAGCACATAAGCTTGGTAAGCAACTTATAGGGAAGGTACAGGCTCTTAAACAGAACTGCTATTGAAGCACCCAAAGAGGTGTTGGGCTCAAGAACAGAGCTGAAAGACCTCAAATGAAAGGTATTTTCAAGTGATATGAGGCTTACATAAATTTGGATACCCTTTAATACACACTCGGGTGTAGGGTGGGGCAGGGTTGTGAGTGCCATGGTTGTATAAAGCGAAGTGGAATACCTGTGGAACCAAAAGAAGATACTTATGAAGATGAGTATTTGGTTCACTTAACAACTTTTTGTTGATTTTATGTCAATATACATGTGCATGTGATTCATCTATGATTTTGGAATATCTTGTGAATACTGACATGGGAATTGACTCATTGCTTGGGGCTTGAGAATAGGTATTGTTGGTTGCCAAAGAAATTGGAAGTGTTCCAAGATGAGGAGAAGGATTCTCTAAGACTAGAAAAACATCCCAAGGTGTGTGCTAATGCATGCAAGCAAGGACTTGGAAGAGTTCTAGATCATGTTATTGGACAGATAAAGGTGCATAGGAAGAATTGCGGTCCTGAAGAGGATACGTGGGAGCTGGAGGATTCCATGCCATTGGCACATCCATTTTGTTCAAGTTTGCAGATCACTGAGGGTGGCTCCAGTGTAGCAGTTGTTAAATTATTGTAAAGCACTAAGGACAGTGCTATTGAAGGGGGAGGGGAATGTAACACCCTGATTTTGACCCCGTGGTATTGAATTGCATATGATGTAAATATTGTATTTAACCTTGGTGTGGAGCTAAAGGAAAATTCCCTACCATGGATTTAGTGTCTTATGTATCGGCGATTAAAATTGATGCTAGTGATTTATGTTCAAGATAGACTTGATATGTTTGAGGCATCATGTAAGCTACAAATTAATAAAAATACCAGAAATAGCTATGTGTCGCAACGTTAAATATATGGGGGCATGATTTCACAAGGAATAGGGAGGGGGGAATAATCAACACTTGGGCCAATGTGGGAAAGACAAATGTCAAGGGAAAACCCATAAAGTGGTCAACTACCCTTTTTGTCTTTTAGGCCCAGTCGTCTAAAGTTGGTAAAGGAAGTTATTTCTTTAGCATGGTAAGGGTATGGAGGTCAAATTTGAATTGGGGAAGCCATCAGTATTTGGGAAGTGTGTTTTTGACTTGTTGGGAAAGTAAAATCTTAGGAAGGCATGCCCATGCCATTATGCACCCATGCCTTTCATTTCCTCACCCATTCTCACTCACGTGGGCTCTCTCACATAGCAAGAAGGGGGATGAGCTCTTCCCTTCACGATTTTGTAGTTTCCCATGTTCTCCATGGTTGGGGGAAATCGTTCTGGTGATGTTGAGTGCATATGCATGAGATATTCATGTTTTACTGTTTGTTGGGGGGTGTTTTTGTCTCCCTCATGATTTGGGTTGTTTTCTTCTTTTTCCCATGCTTGGAATTTGTTTTCTGTGTTGTTGGGTGAATGGGAAGGAATGGGCCACGATTTTGGGGTTCAAGGTGGTCATTTTTTCATTGTGATCCAGATGGGAGCTTCCCTCACATTTTATTCATTTCCTCACTTTCTCCAAGCTAGGAAATCCATTTTGTTGTTGCTGTGTGAATGGCCTGAGGAGATTCACGATCCATGGGTTGGGGGGAGATTGTTTTTGCTCCCGTGGTGGCCATAGATGTGTTCCTAAATTAGGATATACAATATGAGGGTTTGTAGAGGTCATTTTTCCTCGGTAGTGGTATCAAAACTTGTATGGGATCATATTGTTCACCCAGAGTGTTTTTCCCCAATTGTTGTTTCTATTATTGGTTTCCCAGGACGTTTGGCCCTTACCCAGTAATGGTATCTTATTGTTTGGTGTATCCTTGTGATGGATTCGAAAATTAAGTCCAAGGAATGATATTTTAATTGGATTATTGTGTTTTTTATGTATGGTTTGGCTTGGTTGATTAAGACCAAGGACCCCTCCATGTTCTTTTCTTGTTTCTTTAGCAGTCTATGAAACCCAATGGTTTGTTGGCTTGACTGTGAACATATGGTTCAGCTATGTGTGAGCTTGTTGTTCCCTAGTGCCTTATGGAATCATTCCCAACTTGGGGGTGGAAATGACAATGAGATATTAATGAGCACACTGGCCTATGGTTGGGTGGAACATTGCACCGACGTAGCTAATCGCGGGCCAACTTCTTTTCAAGATAAGTATTCTTATGATTAATCTCTGCAAACTATTTGTTTAATGATTTATGAACATGATGAGTGCTTGAACATGATGAACATAATAAATGATGATTTATGAACATGGTAAACATGATGAATGCAACTATGTATTTTTTTATATTAATGCATTTTATTTTATGTTTATGTTCATGGGGCTAGATTGCCTAGTTTGACAGCAGCAACCCATTCGCATCTTATCTATCATCAGTATGAGGGGTGGGGATGTGACAATAGGAACATCATAGGTGAGATTCGATATATTCACATCCACAAAATGAAGTATCCTGTCATCTCCTCCAACCTGCATGGGATGCACAAAAGTTCTCAGATGGCCATCGAGGTGGACTAGTCCAACATCTGCTTACAAACATAAAGAAGTTCAAACTCATGTACATATGTATATATAATTTTATGAAGAAAATATCATAAAAATCAAATAATGAAAATATAAAAATACATACCTATCTCCCCCCATGTTACTCCAGGAGGGAGGATGAGTTCTAGATCTCCAAAGAAATCTATTCTAGCATAAGGAAATTGCTCAAGAGCGGGAACCTGTCTATCCCACTAGGAATAAAATTTTCCATCATGGCCACTCTAGATCCCATCGATGCCTCCTTGAAGAAGGAAAATGTTGCCCCATCATCTAATTTTAGGCTCATGTGGTGGGAATGGTGGTAAATGTATCATAGGAATGAGGGCATGAACCCTCTTGAAGAAAACTGCAACTAAGATGTTGGCATGCTCAAATTTTTTCCTTTGAGCCTTCTTGCAGTCAGGTATTTGTTTATTCATTATCGAGATCAATCCTCAACACTAGTCAAACAGTGTACCCTGCATACACTCCATTGCAACATGCATGTGGGTTCGTGTTTCCAATTGTAAGGAAAATGAACTAGCAACACTAGCAATGGTACTTACCATAGCCTTCAATGGAAAGTTGCTAATCTGTGAAATTGGGACTTGTGTCCCCTATTTTTTGTGTCCCATGCAAGAAATAGGCATTGATGTAGTATTGGACACTTAGAGTGTCACCACCCCGATTAGGGCCCTCAAATTCCATAGGTGTACCCCTACGAGATAGTCGTGTGATGAAGTAAATATCCTCTATTTTCAACTCCAAGGTTTTCTTAGAGATCAAAGATACCAATATCGTGATTCCAATAGCTTACCAAGGTCTCGAAAATGAAGAATTGGGAACACATATTCGAAGTACAATAGAAATTTAACAAGACACATATTTGTAAAGATTGTAAAGTTGCAGCATCTCGCATGGCATTGCAATCCATCTCCTCATTCTCTCGTTCTCTCCATTCTAGAATCATGATTTCTTGCCGTAGGAACACCATCCTTCATTATAATCAATCAAAATATTTTTGCATTCATCATTTTTTTTAAATTGAGTTCACACAATATTCGTGATTGTGCTTTCTACACAATGTGAAGCACATGCAGGTTGCACTGCAGGAAACCCGCGAGTAGAATTCACACTTACAAGTCTAATGAAGGGTACCATGAGTACCCTAGGATGATTTTAGAGCAAGAAAAAAACCACATAATTGACCATTAAAAATAAAATTTGAATGGACTAAATAAAAGAAGAAGGGGAGATCACTAACCTACAACTTGCGGATTTGATTTTGGTCCACTGGATTGTCCGCTATGATCAGTTGAAGTTCAAAAGTAAAATTGCTAAATATAGTTAAAAATTCCAAATGGTATGTTTATTTTTTGTTTTGAGATATTTATAGTAAAAAATTAAAAAATTTACCCATTTTTCTATAATTTAAAATTATTTTTTAATATATGAACTAATACCGTGGTCTTTTGCTAGCTACAACAAATCTTGGATAATTGAAAAGTTGATTTTCATTGCATATAGGGTAGGATTTGGTCTTGATTTTATGCTTTTCACTCTCACCTTATCCTCCACTTAACCCGAGGTTGACTTTTTCATCCACGGACTATGGTGTATACCCACTTTTACCTCATACACATCATTGTTCTTCCGTGGATAAGGCCTCCTTTACATCGGTAACCCTAGTTTAGAACACTTTATTGTCTTTCTAGTACCCATGCCACAAATGTGTTAGGTTTGTGAGATCCTTCTTAGTTTTTTTTCATCACAAAATGAGCCTCATTTTTCATCCTTTTGGAAGCTATACCCGATTATAAGCCCCCCCACCCTTATGTAGTTTTCTTTAGGCCCTGGTCTGACTCCTTAAAAATAGACTAGATAGCCGAGTAAACTTGTCTATTCATACTCGCTAAGGTAAATTAAACAATAATCTACATTGGTGGTAGATTATCTCTTTTTTAGAGCATGTAGATTATTTACAAGAAAAGGAACACTCTCTTTTCCTTGGAATTAAGAAGAGTATCTTAGGGTGTAGAGTTTTTTTTTTTGGTACCCCAAGGACTAAACTTACAGAAAAGGAAACCCCGCTATGAGATTAGTTTTCTCTTTTTCATTCTCTAGACCTAAACATGAAAAATATTCTAATCATACCTTATGTCTTTGTCAAGCTCGCTCAAACCTAAAGAACAAAGCATCAATTTTGTTGTTGTAAGTCCCATTTCTCGTAAAAAAATGGAACTTTTTGAGTGGTCTTGCTTTCCTTCACACTTGTTAAACTCAAGATATATGCTAATTTTGAAGGTGTGTCGACCATGTATTAGTTTACCCCTTTTTCAGAAATTGTCGACTAAGTATGAAAAAGGTATACCTTAGTGCTTCTAGAGCTAAAAGAGTTCCTATGTGGATTGTTTTATACATTTTCGACATCAGGACATTAAATTGTACGAAAAAGCACCCACATAGATTCTTCTTCATAGTTTTTAGAATCTCAAATTATGAAAACACCAACGATCATTTACTAATTTGGGATTGTAAAATCCAAAAATCAGTGACATATCAAGAATTATTCTCTCCCCTCTTCAAGCTTGTCAAAAATGAAGAGCAACTTGAGTTGACTTTCTTGGACTCGTTTAAACTTAACAAGAAAGGTAAGGAATAATTTCATTCTTTGGGTTATAAGTAGTGGTAGTATTTCATCCTTGAACAAAGAACTATTTGAACTTACCAATAATCTTGTCTCATTTTTCCATTTCTAGTTCAGTTATTACTTTGATTTTTTACTCCTCCACTTGTCCTTTTTACATGGGGAATCTGATCATGTATCCTACATGACAGATAAGTCTAGCTGTCCTATCTAAAATTATAAATATTCCTTGGGTCATGTCTGTGTCGTGCTCACTATTCAAGGATGTTTACCTTTATCTAGTCATCTTGATTCCCATCATTGTCATCTCTAAGAATTCATTGTTTCTACTTTCCCTCATCCAGTCTCCTAGTTACTGTTATTATCTGTTGAAGGATTCATTGCCTTACTCCTCACACTATGGTTTCTCATTAGCATCTCCTGAAAAAGAAGACATAGAGTTTCAAAGATGGTACTATAGGATTCACTTTTCACATTGGTTAACTCCTTTGCTTCAGTTGTTAGTATCACTCATTTACTAACATTCTGATGATTTCCTTCCATGTTCAAATTTAACTTACATATTCACATGGTAGGAGTTGTACTAGTTACTATGGACTTGGATGAATACCTTAGGTTCATATCTCTATAACCTAAGTTGTGCAATATTATGTTATGTTCAGCAACACTACTTCCAGATATTGAAAGACTCATTATTTGTATATTGTGGCTTTGATCCACCATTGTAATATATGCGTGGCCTTGTTTCCTGTATCAAACGATGTAATCAAATATTGTAAAGAAACTTAGTGTTCCACTTTATTAAACATGGAATCCTCAGAAATGTTTTTCTACATAACTTTTATATGTTTGTTTGAGGTTCCTCTCTGCAACCTTGGTAATTGAGTTCTCCAAGAATAAATATTGTAATGTATTTCATTCATCGCCTCCCTCTAACCTCACACATTAGGTGGCATTGGTTATCCTATGAAATGGAACTTCTCCATATGAGTACTGACACTCAATGTGTCGGTACACAAAAGGAAAAAATGGATTGAACTATCCAAAACCCTATAGATGTCCATGTGCCTGGATGCATCTTCATCCTACTAGTCTTGCCTATTTTTTATAAGGAGATTAAGTTGAATTCGTGACTATTTCCATTGAAACCCACGATCCATTCACGGGTAGCTACATATACATCCCATGATTACATGATCATAGTTTGCATTCGTGGGTTTCCTTTATAAAATTCATGAGTGACTCATAAATTTCTAGTATCAATAGTCACAAGTTCCCGTAGCTAAAAAATAAAGAATTAAAAGAAGTTCAGTTAAGAACAGTTGGGCTCATAATCATAACGTTACCAACTTACTAAACCATCTCAACCTTTGTAACTCCTCTCATTTACCAAGTATATATAGAAGGTATGGGTTGAGGCTAAGGGATATCAAAATGAGAGAAAGGCTATGCTGGTGGAATGCCCTTGGAGATCTTGGAGTAGCAGAAATCAATTCCTTCGCTAGCAGAGGAGGGCCTATATCAAATATTGGTTGTAATTTTTCATCGTTGATTATCTATAAAGAGAGACTTTCTTCCAAATTAATGCCATTAGAGGAAATTTCAACTCAAAATGGGCGTTCTAAGAAAAATAACAAAATAATAGTTAAAATAATAAAATAATATTTATTAATTTTCGAGGAAGAAAAAAAACTACTTTTTTTCATATTTTCGACATATCTCCCTGTTATTTTACTCAAATTTTGATCAAGAGAGCTCTTAGATGTGAAATTAATTTCTCATATAACAAGTACCCACTCGACATACTTTTGACGGACCCCTCTATCCCAAACACAAGAAATACCTATAAAAACATGATGATCACATCATCTTCATGTTTTTTTAGATATTTCTTGTTTTTTAGGTAGCGTGGTCCTTCAAAAGTATGCCGAGTGGGTACTCGTTAGATGCGGAATTTAATTTTGCATCCAAGGAGCTCTCCTGATGGAAATTTGAGTAAAACCATAGGGAGATATGTTGAAACTACGAACAAAAAAGTAGTTTTTATATGATACCTATCCCCACATATATATTAAAAAATTGTTTAATACCTATACGATATTTCAAATTTAAATCAATTTCATTAGCTAGCACATGAGGACATGGAATTTGAATTATGGTTAAAAGGCCCATTTTGAGTTGAAATTTCCTCTAATGACTAGTCTTCTTATGTGTTATGATTTATGAATGATATTGTTGCCTTATTGCAATCATTATAGTATTTCATTAATCTCTTATATAATATCGAAGATATTGCAGGAAGTTTTATATCTCTTTGGCAGTTGTGAATATCCCTAGAAGTTGTTGGAGCATTTGGATTGAAGAAGAAAGCTAGGACCAGCCTTCATAAGCAAGGTACACTTACTTTATTCCTTATTTCTCTGTCAAATTCTTAGATAGATGAATGTATGCAAGTTTAATTGGTATATTGGTGACCCCATACCCTAGGTCATAAGGTATGATTTTCCCTAAACAACAACCCCCCATGTTAGTAACCTCTTCTAACATCCCTATGTCTTCCACTACCACTAACAATCCCCCTATTATATCTATATCCTCTCTCTATATTCCCCTTCTTCTCATCCAACTACACCTAACCCCAAGCGACACTCCTCTCCCTCTCTCACACATGCACACACATCCCTTATAATTTTAAAACAATAGTTAGGGGGGAGATAGGGGGCGTTAGGGGGATAATGCTTAGGGAGTGCTTGTTAATTCCCCCTAAACACTAAATTATCCCTTAGTCATGGAACCACCTTCTTAAATGTTTCTAAATGTTATTCTAACATAATGCATACGTGTTATAAATGGTAAAAATACACACACATTTTTGCTGATAATATCATGTGTGTGTTATTTCTCTATATAAACAATAGCAGTCTCTATCTAAGAAACACTCTATCAAATTTCAATCATTTTTCACAGTCTGCACACAATTTCAGGTTGGAGACAATTCATTTATTCTACTCATCACTAGAATAACACAAAAAAAAAATTATTGCATTAACCATATGTACATCACAAGTGTCTAAGGATAACTTGGAGCACCAAATACATTTGACAAGGTTCAAGCATTCAATAGAAAAAAATATAAACCATCTCCAATTATTCACCAATCATTTTCTTCCAATGGAGGATCTAACAAAGGAAACATTTCATTGGTCATTATGGTGGATTATCTAGACACAATTGAGCAAGAAAGAAATGAACTTTTGATAATATCCCATTGAGGAGCACCATAGAGCATCTCCACAATTGTTTTTCTTGCAATTGAGGATCTAGCAAAGGAAATATTTCATTGGTCATTGTGGTGGAGTATGTAGAAGTAGTTGAGCAAGAAAGAAACCAAGCTTTGAGAATCTCCCATTGAGGAGCACCATAGATCATCTCCACCATTTTTTTCTTGCAATTAAGGAGCTATAAAAGGAAACATTTCATTGGTCATTATGGTGGAGTATCTAGACACAATAGAGAAAGAAAGAAACCAATCTTGGGAAATCTCCCATTGAGGATAATCATAGAGCATATCCACCATTGTTTTTCTCGCGATTGGGGAGATATAAAATGAAACATTTCTTTGGTTATTGTGGTGGAGTATATTGACACAATTGAGCAAGAAAGAAATCAAGCTTGGGGAATCTCCTATTGAGGAGCACCATATATCATTGATCACTGTGGTGATGGGTAATTTGTGAAATCGAGCAATAAAATTGGTAAGGAAGATGATACCTAATGAAATCCTTGAAGAAATTAGAGAAAAGAAAAGAAATTTCATGACCAGTCGAAGATGCTCTATCGACAATCAACCAATTCTAGTTGTAGAAGATGCCACAATTCTTCCTACCAATCCAAAACAATAAGGACAAAAGCATTCGCTCGAGGGGCATTCAATTTCCATGGAATTTGAAGAACAACCATCACATGGAATTGATCAAGGAGTAAAACATAGGCGCACATCAAGGCCACCTGAACCCTTTCCATATTTAATTGGATGTGGGTATACAAGTGACAAATTTAGAGAGTCATTACATGGAGACCATATGCTTGAAGAAGACAATGTTGTTTAGACCACCCACGAGGATTTCAAATTTCCATCGTCTGACTAATATCAGGACACAGAAGGACATGAAGACCATGTTTAAATTCTAGACTAATCGGCTAATATGGTACAAGGTGCAGCTCCAACATCCCTACCTCTGTCAGAAACTTCACGTCGAAGAACTCCAAAAACTATACAAAATGATGAAAGTATCGATAGTTCGCTTGAAGGTATGATATCTAAACACAATATTGCATATCAATATCAACTGATACTTGTCAACTATTTTGATTCTAAATGTGACGCAAATAAATGTAGATTATTTATATCATTATTAGAATCTAGGTCTATGACTATTGTTAGGAGAAACATAAGGATAAAGATGATAAATAGTTATGAACCAAGTTCTCATATTGTCATAAGTTTAGTAGATGCATTTAGTACAATTGAAAATAAATATCATTCAAAGGATCACAATGGGACTCGTCGTGTGTTCTCACAATCAATTGTGAACAAAATCACTAAGGCTCTTCTTAAGCCTACGTTCAAAATTGTACATTTGGATATCAAAACAATCCGTAGATATTGTTCTAGAAGAGAAAAACATGACTCTAGTCAAACATATGTTTGGTCCTTCATTGGAGGGCTTCCACACTTTGATATGAAGCTCATTGATGTAGTAAAGGGATTGGTGCAGGATTTTGGCATGACAATAATAGACCTTCTTCCAACCAAAAAGATGTACTAAAATTGAGATGGGGTTCAAGGGATCATGAGCCCCACATTAAACATTTTATTAACATGAAACAAACATAATTATATGATAGATTTAGGCATGAACATAATGAACTTAAATTGGGCCAAAGATCCTTCGCGAAATGAAAACCATCTATGTTAAATTAAACACAATGCGTAGCACACCTGGTTGTTTATATCACATTAAGTACAATTATTATTATGACATATATTACATGTATTTCATAACACTCTTTTGTAGGAATGCTCAACTACATTTCCATCGACATCATCTAGAGACTTTATTCATAGCATTTTGTGTATAAGGATAGATGGTTGCACATTTCATCAAAGGTCTTGCATAGATGGGACATCGCCAAGGTGTGGTGGAATGGAATTTTTGGAAAAATGCATACATGTGACCAATGAACATGAACTTGGGATACATTAAGTGAACTTGTAGTCATTCAAATATGTCATGTATGATATCGGTGAAAGGAATGAAAGAAAAAAAATACAATTGGTCAAATCTCAGGTTAGTAACAAGATCCTGAATAGTATTTTTCTTCATATTTCTATTTCATATATGTGACAATATATTGATCTATACATATTTATTGTTGATCTACTAGGTACGAGTTTACAAATTCATGGAGGAATTATTTGAAAATACATAACATTGTATAAATCATGTACATGTGGCTCGTTGGCATGCTGAGCATTTTATAACATGCAAGGATACATTTCTTACTAGAATTATCTTATTAGTGGTCGATTTTGCAAAAAACTACTCTCTTCAACTGCAAAATGAGATTTAGATTCAATATTATCTCAAACTAGGTCAACATAATGGTCCATATCACCTATAGACATGGGGAAAATAGTACTGAAGAAAAAAAGGGTTATATTGAAGGAGTATCACTTTTACATAAGTGATGATAGGTGTCATGACTTGGATTGTGTCATAACTTTTAATTGTTCTACAATCACTTGGAGGATAAAAATATATATATGGAACAACATTGGATTTGGTCTGATGGTTGTGTGAGGCAATTCAAAAATTCATGTGTCTTCCAATGGTTGTGTTTTCTCCACAAGACGCACAAGGTGCCACATATTTGGAACTATTTTGAGATCATATATATAAAAGGTGAACATGATGGAGCAGGTGCATGCATCAAGATTTCATTACATAGGAAATAAATGAAGTTCACAACTATTTCACTCATATCAGATGCAAAGACCATTGTTGAATGGTGTTCTTCAGTAATGGGACAAGGATCCAAAAGGAAAGAAGACCAATCATCTCAAAAAAAATATGTACATAGAAATTTTGGGAGGTGTTCGATGTAGATCAATCACACCTATATGAGTGCAAGACTGTCCAAGCTGGAACTTGTGCATTCCATTTAGTTATAATGTCATACAATGTTATAGTTGAAATGTAGACAAGGTAACTCTCTTATTTTTGGTATCCATGTAATAGTGGTGACTGGGATAACTCTAAATCCACAGATTGAGTTAACAGTTGGGATTGTGTATGAATCCCCATTGGTCAAAAAATAAATGCAAAATTATCCCAGTTGTAAGAATACCAATCAAGTATTTCACTTGACTATGACTACATATCGGATCTCATACAACTAGATTCAACTAATATGTTGATAACTTTAAAATATTTGATGAGTAGTTGTGTTTAGTTAGATGACTCTTAGGTTGGTAGTTTAATTTATGCAGGGCACATATATGTAGTGGTTTCCCAAATATGTAATGAATGGTGCACTGACTACTAGATGACACATTGCTTGGATGGGAAGCAGGCCCTCATTGTCTCATTAAGAGACTCTAGTGGAAATGATTTTCCAATTGGATTGATGGTTATCAAAGGAGAATATTTGACACAGGTTTCCCACACACAAAAGAAAAGAGGTTATGTATTTGAATATTATAGACCAGGTCAAATTATATACCATTATACAAACTTAGTTATTACTACAAACCTCCAACTACAAACAATTCGAAGAAAGAACTCGTCAAAGTCAAGATACTTATTTCCTTACTTTGAGCATGAGACGCTAAAGGATACCATTGCTATTAGAGGTGATCTTGATGGTATAGTTGAATGACCATAGGTAGGTAGTCAGGTATGTAGCATGCATGGTATTTGTGTACTATGTTATAATTATGTGATGTACAGGTACATGTCATGATTTTGGTTTCATGGTCTCATTGATTATTTACATCTTGATAGATTGACAAATTGCATATACTTGTACAAGTTGATAAATTGCACAAGATTCATCATGGATTTGTTGTATTATATTCATACTTACATGAATCATGCCATATATCCATGGACCATTATCTATCCCAATCCATTTATGTCTAGGTTGTTATGTTACAAATATGCACCAGATTCCAAGAAACCATTCTTTGTATTCTAAACCCTAGAACCCTAATTTGCATCCCCCTCCTTTGGGATATGTCTCTTGCATCTACCTTGAATCTTGAAGTTGGTCCTCCAAGGAAATTAGCCAACACCCCAAGTTTTCATGGAAATTCCTAATGCAACTGTTAAAATAAGGTATAAAAATGTTCCCATGCTTAACAACACTATCCAATCCTAGCCTAGATATCCCAGCTTACAAACCCTATAGCCAATCCTAGTAACCCTAATTTGTACTATCAATGCTAGTTTTATTTCTAAAACCTAGAAACCCCAGTTTATTTCCTAGAGACTAGTTTGTGTTAAACATCCTAGAAACCATAGTTTGTAGCCACTAACTATCATTTATATATCACTAGTACCATTTATTCGATGTCACCTTTGATTATTATCTTCTATCGAACATTCAAACATTAGAATGAAGGAGACTTAGCCAATGATTTCGTTCCCTCATAGGTGTCAATTAATTGAAAAAACAAAAATTCATATCCAATTGTTATCCTTATATATAGATGAGTTTTCATCGTCAACCACTAATGAGTTGTTAGAGAGATATATATATATATAGAGGTGGTTAGATCCATGTACTACAAAGTGATATCATTGGATGAATACAAGTGTTAAGGGTGGTTTAATCATTTTACACCAAGTTCTTATCCTATTTTCTATTTATTAATATGCTATAAGAGCCCCTTAATCTTTAGGCATTGGTAGCATCTCCATGATAGTGATCCATGAAAGGTGAGGTATTGTATCCCCTTGTTTTAGTGAACCATTAAAATTGTAGATTATGATGGAGAGTAATTTTTAACATTGTCAAATGAAGAAAAAGATAAATATCCACATGACATACTACATCAAGAGCATCCATTACTAATGATATTGGAAAATTTAGTTTTGTTGGACTATGGTGGATGACAGAGCCAATCCTGGTAACCCTAGTTTGTACAATATACACTAGTTTGAATTATAAACCCTACAAACCCTAATTTGTAGCCTAGACACTAGTTTGTGTTCAAAATACTAGAAACCATATTTTTTAGCCACTAATTATAATCTATATATCACTAGTACCATTTATTTGATGTCACCATTGACCCATATCTCCTATCAAAAATTCAAAACTTAGAATTGAGGACACTAAGTGTCACGTCACCTCTTGCCTTGGAGGATAAACGCGATCACTAATCCTGCTATGATACCACACTGTCACATCCCCTCCCCTCTACATAAACATATAAGGGAGGAACATGACTCCAACTACTTGATTCTAATACCACAATGTATAATACCCACTAATCTGATACTGCTCTGAAATACCATGATGTCCATGAACCTGGTGCCCATACACCTGACTAATATGTGAAATAATTCAAAAATTGTTATTTCTTTCTCTTTAACACATTCATGGGTCATGAAACATCCTTTAACATTTCTTCTTAGGCTGAAAACCCATTGTAAAAGTCGTTCTGCCATCAACAGATCCACTCTGTAACCAAAAAGGTTATTTCCGCATTAAACCCGACGTTTTCGCACTCTGCCTTCCGCATTCCCCTTTCTTTCTTCCACTGTGGAATCTGGGAATTGGAAAAATAATGTGCGATGGAGTCATTCAACCACTTTCATCCTTTCTGCCTTTCGCTATGGAACTTGGCAATTGAAAACTCAACATTCAACAAAATCATTTAACCACTTTCTGCCTTCTTCCTTCCACTATGGAACTTGAGAATCAAAAACTCATCAAATGACAACTTCATTTGTTCACCTTTTGTATAAGGACTCTATATCACAGAAAACCAACACTTGGCCTCATTAAACTTTCTAATTTCCACCTCTCGCCTTTCGCCTTCCGTTGTGGACTCTGGGGTGCGCAAACAAACACTTTACCTTAGAATTTTCTACTCTTTTCCACCTCCACCTTCCATATTTTGCTGGAAAATTCTGGGTAGCAAAAAACCAACATCCTTCCTTGTTTCAAATTCTCTTTCTGCCTTTTTTCTTCTTCCTTCCACAAGCAGAATCTGGGGTGTGAAAACCAACATTATACCTTGTCTTTTTCTTGTTTCCACCTCCCACCTTTCGCCTCAAGTCAGATGCATTCTGACTCTGTAACCATGCTTCCATCCTCCATGAACTTAAGCAAAATGTAGTGGAAATACAAGGCATAAATAGATGCAAAATGTAGGGACATTTAACAACAGTATATTCTACTTAAATATTCAATAAGAATTCAACATAATCAACACATTCATAAGCAAATACATTGCAGAAATAACACAATAGAGAATACTTATCTTGAAGATGAATTTTTCTTGCAACTAGTTATGCCATTGCAATGTTGCACCCAACCATCGGCCAGTTGTGTTCATAAATATCTCAACACAATTTCCACCCCCGAGTTGGGCATGATTTCGATAAGAAACTAGGGAACAATAGGTTCACACATAGCCAGACATATCAAGCATAGTCAAGCCAACCTACGGTTGGGTTTATCAGACTGTCCATCCAATCCAATACAAAAATGGGTTTATCAGGCTACAAGAAAACAAGCCAATGCACTGTTGGGTTTATTAGTCTACACATCCAAGCCATCTAACAATTGGGTTTATCAAACTGCACATAGCCAATCCAACATATGGGTTTATCAGGCTACAGATCCAAGCCATTTCATTTTTGGTTTTATCAGGATACACAACCAAGCCATCTAATAGTTGGGTTTATCAGGTTGTCTAGCCAAGGATTAAACATGGAAAAAATGCAGAACAAGACACAGCCAAGCTAGCACAGAGTTGGTTTTATTAGTCTACTCATCCAATCCAATATCCAATTGGGTTTATTAGGATGCCCAACCAAGCCAATATACAATTGGGTTTATTAGGCTGTCAGCCAAGCCAATATAACTTTGGGTTTATCAGGATTCTAAGGTAGTGGAAAGGAAGAATGGCTAAACTAATGGCTCATTCAAGATATAGGGAAAAATGCACAAGATCTATCTAGCATGGCATCCATAATACCTACACACCCAACACAAGGGAGTATCCCCTTCTCTGGTCCATAGTCCGTTGGGTTATACCTTCATTTACAATGCTCTTCAGGGTGTGCAAAGAAGATTCACCAGCTACTCTTATATTTTTGTGAGTTTCCTATATGCACTAGGTTTATCAATCCCATTCAACACCTCTTCCACTCCTAAGTCTTGCATACAGTTCATACCCAAACTAGGGTGCACATCACAGCAAACCACAATGAGACACAACAACACATGATCCACTCTGTAACACGAAAAAACATGTTTCTATACCACTCAGTTTGTATCATAGCAGAGACAATGTTTCACTTGCATACAAGAGAACAGGGTTCCATACCACTCTATAACATATAAAAATGTTACGGAACAACTCTTCCACGACTCAAGATAGTGAACCACTCAACAATGCACAAATGATTGAATCTACCATCATCAAAAAACAACAAAAAAACCTTATCCTGAATAATAGAAAGATAGATTGTTACTTGTTGCAGAAACAAAAATGTGGCTTCCCCGGACTCTCGAGTTGCTCATACTACAGGCTTGATCAGTAACAAAACTGACTTCCATTTCTTGCTCTACCCAAGGCATTAAATGCCTCAACCGCTCTTCTAGAAGAATTGAATGATTGAGGCCAGAGGACAAAAGGGTGGCTAAGGGTTTATGGTTTTCCCCATTGACATCTGGTCTCACCCTATTGTCTCAGGAGTTTTAATAATTTCCCTCCATATTTCTTGTGAAATCATGCCCCCATCTCTTATGTTGCAGTGCATAGCTATTTCTGGTATTTTATTAGTTTCTTATTTACATTCAGAAATATAATGTGCCTGACTATAACTATAACCGTCGGCATCAACCTTGCTTATCGATACACAAAATACCCAATCAATGGCAGGACCTTGGCCTTGAGCTCCTTTCCATAATTTAAATACAATATATATATGTATGTATATATATATATATATATATATATATATATATCATGTACAATTTTATTACCATGGGGTCAAAACCGGGGTGTTACATTCCCCTTCCCCTTCATTAGCACTATCCTCAGTGCTTTAAAAAATTAAACAAAAAGGGATGTGCCAATCGCATTGCATCCTCCATCTCCCACATAGCCTCATCCAAACCGTATTTCTTCCACTTCACCTTTACTTGTCCAACATCTCGATTCTGGAGCACCAAGACCTTCTTATCGAGGATGCACAATGGATCAATTTGGAACTCTCCCTCAAGTTCCACTTGTATCACATCCTAATTTATCACATGGTTAGGATCGTGTACATATTTATTAAAGAAAGAAACATGAAAAACTTTATTAGCTCTAGTGTTAGTAGGAAATTCAAGTCTATATGCAACTGGCCCTATTCTTTCAATGACTTCAAAAGTCCCACAATATCTAGGTGACATCTTGGCACAACTTCCAAGATTCAAGGAACTCTTACTTGGCCTCACTCTAAGGTAAACATGATCCCCAACATTGAACTCTACATCCACTCTATGCTTGTCTGCATAGCTCTTCTATCTATCTTGGGATGCTTTCAGGTTCTTCCTAATCTTTGCAACCTCTTACTCAATTTCCTTGAGCAATTATGCAGCAAGCGCAATCTTGTTCACTGGATTATCCCAAGTTACCGATGTCCTATACCCTCTTCCATTCAAAGCTTCATATAGACTCATTCCCAATTATTCTTGTTGTCCATTATTATAGGAAAATTCTACCAAGTGTAAATAATCCTCCCACTTGGTTTGTTTTTCCATTACATACATGCGAAGCATGTCTTCAAGCACCTGATTCACTCTCTCTGTTTTCCCATCGGTTTGAGAATGGTAGGAGGTGTTGAAGTTCATATTTGTACCCAAATCTGCAAATAGAACCTTCCAAATATTATAAGTAAACTTGGTATTCTTGTTAGAAATTATTGGCTTAGGAACTCCATGCAATCTGAAAATCTCCTTCATGAATATTTTTTCAATGGCATCAGCTTTATATGTGGACTTAACTGATATAAATGTGATTCCTTTTTCAACCTATCCACCACAACCATGATGAAATAATGTTGTCTCACCATCATTGGCAATCCTCTAATAAAATCCATGGAAATAAATTCCCATTTCCATTCTGAGACTGGAAAAGGCTGAAATATACCTACTCGATGTTGATGCTCAACCTTCACATGCTGACATTTTATGCACTTAGAAATATACTCAGCAATGTCCTTTTTCATTCCTTTCCAAAAATGTTGCTTTCTGGCTGTAGCAATTGTCTTCTCATATCCTGGGTGACAAGAGTATGGATATTGATGGATCTCATCCGTAAAAATTCTCCTCAAGTCTTCTACATTTGGAATATAAATTTTGTTCTTATAAGTAAGAAGTTCATCTTCTTCTAATTTACATCCCTCATAATTATTTTCAAGGTTTTGCTGTTGCAACTTGTCCTTTATCTACACGTACATTTCATCCTCGACATTATGATTAATAATTTATTGTCTCAAATATTGTTGGAAAGTACTAAGAGATGCCACGTGCATTTCATGCACCTTCCTGCTGAGTGCATCAGCCACTTTATTTTCTTTTCTTTTTGTGTTTGATTTCAAAATCAAACTCACACAAAAACTCCATCCATCTAGCTTGCCTAGAATTTAGATTTGGTTGATCAAACAAGTATTCCATACCATAATGGTCTATCCTTAGCTCAAATTTTCTTCCCATTAAGTAATGCCTCCACATATTGAGAGCATGTACTATGGTTGCAAGTTCTAAATCATGAGTAGCATATTTCTTCTCATTTTCTTTCAAATTTCTTGTCTCATAGCATACCACATGGTTGTATTGCATAAGAAATCCTCCAAGTCCTTGATTACATGCATCAGTACACATCACAAAGTCTTTTTATGGGTCTGCAATATTCAAGATTGGTGCACTTGTAAGAAGTTTCTTCAACTGTTGGAAGCTTTCTTCATATCTTGGTGTCCATTCAAACTGTATCCCATTCTTTTGCAAAGAAGTGATTGAATTTGCAACCTTAGAGAATCCTTCAATGAACCTCCTATAGTATCCTACAAGCCCCATAAAACATCTCACATCTGCCACATTTTTTGGAGTTGGCCAATTCATGATGGCCTCAATCTTTTTAGGGTCCACAAATATTCCTTCCTCTCAGATAATGTGACCCAAATAATGAATTTCATCTTTATAAAAGTCACATTTGTTCAACTTGGAATGCAACTTATGCTCCCTTAGCAATTTCAATGTTAGTCTCAAATTTTCTTCATGATATTCTTCATTATTAGAATAAATAAGAATGTCATCTAGGAAAACAAGAACAAACTTGTCCAGATACTTGTTGAAAACACTATTCATGAGACAATGCATGAATGTAGCTGGTGTATTTGTGAGACCGAATGGTACCACTACAAACTCATAGTGTCCGTACCTTGTTCTAAAGGTTGTATTATGAATATCTTCATCTTGGATTCCTACCTGATGGTAGCCAGATCTCAAGTCTATCTTGGAAAATACATTTGCTCCTCGAATTTGATCAAAAAGGTCCTCAATTCGAGGTAAAGGGTATTTATTATTCACAGTAACCATGTTTAACTGTCTGCAACGAATACATAACATGAGTTTTCCATCTTTATTTTTTCACAAACAAAACTGATTCTCCCCATGAGGACACACTCGGCCTGATATACTTTTTTTCCAACAACTCTTGTAGTTGCATATTTAGCTATAGCAATTCTGGCGTGATCATCCTGTAGGGTGTCTTGGAAACTGGTGCTGCTCCAGGAACAAGGTAAATTGTAAAATCAATGTCTATTTTTGGAGGAATTCCTGGAATCTTATCAGTAAAAACATCCCTAAATTCTTGTAATACATGAAAGTGCTCAAACCTAGGAGTTTCATTCTTTGTTGCCTCCAAAACATGTGCTACATACAATCTACAACATTTTCTATAGAAATTCTTCAGTTGCATTGCTGAAATATGCCTTACAGAAATCACTTTTGGAATGCTCTTATGACCCTTGGCTTTCCTTCTTCATCCATGCATTCAAAATTCTTGTTGTAACAGTCAAGCTTAACTCTGTAAACTTCTAACCAGTCTATTCCAATGAGAATATCATAGGAACCAGGTGGTATAATATTCAAGTTTTCATAGGTGACTAACCCATCCATGACTAATGGACATTTCTCTACCACTTCACTAACTTTTCTCTTAGTTCTAGTGGCTAGTTGAGCTAACCATGATTTTCTATTCTTTAATTTCTTACAATCACAAATCTCAAAAATTCTAGGTGATATAACTGTGATTAGATCTAGGGTCAATCAAAATAGAAACGTATTGCTCAGCAATGTTACCTTCAACTTCAACAATTGTTTACTGGCGATCTGCTTGGTGATCCTCTAGGGATGCATAGATTCTAGAAACAGTACTTGCTACATCCGCTACCGTTTCATCTCCTTGTATGTTGTGAGCTTTCCTTACATACCCATTCTCATGCGGACAGTTCCTGCACATATGCTTTCCTCCACATCCCCAACATTGGAGTGGTTCTCTGATATCCTTTAGATATTTTGGGTTTTCTCCCATCATTTTGGTTGGATTATTCACAGCTTGTAATGGATGCCTTTTCTGATTTCAAAAGTTAGAGGGTTTGAACCCTTTATCTCTTTGGTCAAACTTCTCATTCTTCTTATCCTTCCATGCTTTATCGTAATCAGGTTTTATTTTGTTCTAATCATAGCAATACTTGGCCTTCCTTATAGCCTCTTCTAGAGTTCAAGGTTCATCAAAATCATTTGTGTCTTTATATGACTAAGGTAGCCCACTCAAAAAATTTTGAATTTTCACTTTATCATCCCTGATGTATCTGACATACCTCAACAATTCCAAGAATTTATTTGCATATTCTTCCATGGTCAGTTGTCCTAATCTCAACTCATGGAATTCTTTGATCTTATCATCATAGTACGTATCAGAGAAGTACTTATGATTAAAATATTTCTTGAACTTCTTCCCCATGATATTTTTGTCATTGATCTTCTTCACTTTCCTGAGGTGCTCCATTCAGATTGAATATGGTTACCCTTGCATTCATATTTCTCCAGTAGTATAGGACTTGGAAATATTTTCTCATCCCAATAATCCAAGATTCAACTTCTTGACCAAATTTTACCTCACCATTAAAGGTAGGAGGCCTTTCATTCTTAAATTCATCATGTGGATTGCTCCGACAATGCCTCTTCCTCTTATTCCTATGAGATGAAGAGCTTAAACCCCCATTGGTTCCTTTAGAGTTAGATGATCCACTAGAAGACCTTTTCCTTATTCTGGCACTGCTCTTACTTCCTTTCATATTTACTTCCAGATTCCCATATTTCATCTACCTTTGGATTTTTTTCAAACTCTGCATCATGGTTGTATTCAGTTAATTCTACTCTTTCTGAGATTTAATCATTCTTTCATTATATTCCCTATAACTTTGCATCTCCACCCTTAGGCTTCTCATGGTGGCTGCAAGATCTAGGGGAGTCTCTGGATATATTCTTCCATTGGATTTTGTTTCATCATTTCCAACTCGAATTTTTCCCCCATAGCATCTTCCTCGAGCTCATAGGGATCATGTGCATCATTCATGTTGTTGATTATCATGGCCGAGCCCAAACCGACTTTTTCAACTGCACTATGACTCTACAAAATGTGTTAACAACATATTGTTAGTTGCATAACAATTTCAACACTACTGTTACCTACAATGTTGCAACCAATAGCTCTGAAAAATATTCACTTGTCCCATCCAGTACCAATGTTGTAACCAATAGCTCTGATACCACAATGTCATGTCCCCTCCGTCCTTGGAGGATAAATGCGACCACTAATCCTGCTCTGATGCCAAACTGTCATGTCCCCTCCCCTCTACATCAGCATACAAGGGAGGAACGTGACTCCAACTTCTCAATTCTGATACCACAATGTAGCGTATTTGCTACTCTTATAGTGCTCTGAAATACCACGATTTCCAAGAACTTGGTGCCCATACACCTGACTGATATGTGAACTAATTTAAAACTTGTTATTTCTTTATCTTTAACAAAGTAATGGGTCATGTAACATCCTATAACCTTTATTATTAGGCTCAAAATCCTCTGTAACAGTCATTTCGCCACCAACAGATCCACTCTGTAACCGAAAAGGTCATTTCCTCATTAAGCATGACCTTTCTGCACTCTACCTTCTGGATTCCCCCTTCCACCTTCCACTATAGAATCTAGGAACTAGAAACAAAATATGCAATGCAGTCACTCAACCACTTTCTGTCTTCCACCTTCCTCCTTTCCTCCTTTCACTGCGGAACTCAAGAATCGAAAACTCAACATTCGACATAATATTTTAACCCCTTTTCGGCTTCCTTCTTCCACCTTTCCACCTTCCGCTACGGAACTTGGGAATGGGAAAATAATCAAATGACACCTTCATTTCTTCACCTTCCACTTTCTTCCTTCATCCTTCTACAGAAGGAATCTGGATCGCAGAAAACCAACACTTGGGATCATTTATCTTTCTTATTTCCACCTCCCACCTTCCTCCTTCTGTTGTGGACTCTGAAGTGTGGAAACATACACTTTATCTTAGAATTTTTCACTCTTTTCCACCTTTTCCTTCTGCAGGACGATTCCAGGGTGCAGAAAACCAACATTATAACATGTTTCAACTTCTCTTTCCACCTCCCTCCTTCCTCCTTCATCAGGAAGACTCCAAGGTGCAGAAACCTACATTTTGCCTTGTCTTTTTCCTGTTTCCACCTCCCACCTTCCACCTTCCACAAGAGGATTCCGGGGTGTAACCAAGCTTCCATCCTCCATTAACTTAAGAAAAATGCACTGGAAATACAAGGCATAAACAGATGCAAAATGCAGGGACATTTAACAACAGTAAATTCTACATAAATATTCAATAAGCATTCAGCATAATAAACACATTCATAAGAAAATACATTACAGAAATAACAAAACAAAGAATACTTATCTTGAACATGAATTTGTCCTACAACTAGCTATGTCCTTGCAATGTTCCACCCAACCATAGGCCCATCGTGTTCATACGTATCTCAACACAACTACCACCCCCGAGTTGGGCATGATTTCCACAAGCAACTAGGGAATAGCAATCTCACACATAGCCAGACATATCAAGCACATTCAATCCAACCTATAGTTGGATTTATCAGACTATCCATCCAATCCAATACACAATTGGGTTTATCCGATTGCAGGAATACACTATTGGGTTTATCAGGTTACACAGCCAAGCCAGCTAACAGTTGGGTTTATTAGATTGCATATAGTCAATCAAACATTCACATTAAGGACCATCCAAGTCAACATATGGGTTTATCAAGCTACATAGTTAAGTCATCTCACTGTCGGGTTTATCAGGCTACTTCAGCCAAGCCAGCTAACAATTTGGTTTATCAAGTTGTCCATCCAAGGATCACACATGGAAAAAATGCAAAACAAGACACAACCAAGCCACAAAATTTGGTATATCAAGCTACTCATCCAAGATAATATCTTATTAGGTTTATCATGCTGCCCAAACAAGCCAATATACAATTGGTTTTGTCAAGCTGTCATCCAAGCCAATATACCTTTGGTTTTCTTAGGCTACTAAGGCAGTGGAAAGGAGGAATGGATAAGCTAGTGGTTCATTCAAGAGATAGGGACGCCTCCACAAGATCTATCCATCTTGGCATCCACAATACCTACACACCCAACATAAGGAAGTATCCCCTTCTATGCTCCACAGTCCCTTGGGATATACCTTCCCTTCCAATTCTCTTGATGATGTGCATAGAAGATTCACCAGCCACTCTTATATTTTGGTGAGATTTTTCTATGCACTAGGTTTATAAATCCCATCCAAAGTCTCTTCCCCTCCTAAGTCTTGCATACAGTTCAGACCCAAACCAGGGTGCACATCACAGCAACACAGGCTCCACTCTATAACATAGACAAATAGGTTTTCATACCACTCACTCTATATCATAGGAGAGATAAGGTTTCACTTGCATACAAGATACTAGGGTTCCATACCAGTCTGTAACACAGAGAAAAACTATGGAACAACTCTTTTGCAAATCAGGATCGTGAACCATTGAACAATGCATGAACAAACGAATCCACTGTCATTGAAGAACAACAAAAAAACCTTCTCTCAACGGAGAGAAATATGGACTAGCACGCATCCACATGATTACTTGTTGCATAAGAGAGAATGCGGCTTCCCCAAACTTCTGAATTACTCAAACTGCAGGTTGGCTCAGTCACGAAACTGACTTCCATGGCTTGCTCTGCGCAAGGCATTAACCACCTCAACCGCTCTTCTGGAAGAATTGAATGATTGATGATAGAGGAAAAAAAGTTAGATGAGGGTTTATGGGTTTCCCCATTGACATCTGGTCTCACCCTATTGGCTCAAGAGTTTGACTAATTACCTTCCCTATTCCTTATGAAATCATGCCCCCATCTCTTACGTTGCAGTGCATATCTAGTTGTGGTATTTTATTAATTTCATATTTACATGGTATCTTCAAAAATATAATGTAACTGACTAGCACTATAACCATCGGCATCAACCTTGATCGTCGATACACAAAACACCAAATCAATGGAAAAGCCTTAACCTTGAGCTCCTTTCCATGGTTTAAATACAATATATACATTACATACATTTTTAATACCATGGCATTAAAACAGGGGTGTTACACTAAGTCAAGGATTTTTTCCCTCGCCATTCTCGATTAATTAAACAAACGAGGAGTCATATCCATTTGTATCTATAAAAATCATATCCTTGGGGAGAAGGATATGTAATCGTTAAAATTAAGGATGCCACTAGTCTTTTAATAAAAGGAGATTGAAATCATAAGAATGAAGGTAATCACATCAATTGAGATGAAAGGAAATCACATCGATTGGAAGGAAGGGTAATGATTTTGATATGGATGAAGCTTGATCTCTTTCAATTTAGATCATGCAATTACAAGTGTTTGGAAATTAGTCCCTAGATATCACAAATTCTGAGATCACCTCCTATGAGTTTTTATCCTTATATATATATGAGTTTTCATCGTCATCCAATAATGAGTTGTTAGAGAGATCTATATCTACAGGTGGTTAGATCCATGTACTACAAAGTGATAGGATGAATACAAGTTTTAAGAGTGGCTTAATCCTTTTCCACGAAGTTCTTATTCTATGTTCTATTTATTAATATACTATTATAGCGCCTTTAATATTAAGGTCTTGGTAGGAACTCCATGATAGTGATCCATGAAAGGTGAGGTATTGAAGCCCCTTGTGTTAGTGAACGATTAAAATTATAGCCTATGATGGAGAGTAATTTTTAACATTGTCAAACGAAGCAAAAGAAGTACCACATGACATACTATATCAAGACCATCCATTATTGGAAATATTGGAAGACTTCTTGTTCTTAGAAAATAGTTTGAGTGATTTTTTTTTGGGTTCCACATACAATACTAGTGGTGATCTTCAATTCGCTACATAAATCTCCAGTTTATAGTATATATAATTGATACAGTTGTGGCACGTCTTTAATGAGTGATATATATAATACATTAGTAAGAAATGTGAAGTTTGTTAATAACAATGCATATGATATATTTAATTTTGTGAAGCTTAGGATCCTCAAGCATGAATGAATTAAAATATGAAAGAAGGTTGCAGAAGAGATAGAAGCACGTTGAATCTCACCTCTTACATGATTTTAGGGACACCTGTTGAATCCCAAAACATGGCTTGGATCAACGAACCATAGAATCCATTCAATTCAGGACATCGAGATAGTGCTAGAGGGTGGTCCTCTTCTCTAGATCCATGGACAAGGGATTCTCTTTTAGGTCAATTTTGGAAACTATGGTTTTGCTCAATAAGGGAATGAGAAATTTTTGCACATAGGGTTCAACTTTGAAAATTCCTTGACCAAGAACTTGTGGGTAGTGTTACCATATGGAAACTACCTAAACACACTTGCATGACCCCCCAGAACCTATTTTTGATGCACGGTTGGAATTATATGCCTCGAGTAGGGATTCAACATGTGTCGCTGAAGGCCTATAGGAGGTGAGATTCAATGTTCCATAGAGTGATGATTGTGGATCATATCAATGAACATTAAAATCTATTGGCTTCAGGACATCAAGATAGTGTTAGGGGTGGCCCTCTCCTCTGGATCCATGGCTAAGAGATCATGCTTTAGGTCAATTTTGGAAACTAGGGTTTTTATTAGTAAGAGAACGTGAAATTTTTGTGCATAAGATTAAAATTTGAAAATTACTCAACTTATAACTTGTGGCTATAATTCCCACATGGAACATTTGTAAACACACTTGCATGACCCTCCAAAACACATTTTTTATCCACGGTTGGAATTCTATGTCCTGGGTAGGGATTCAATAGGTGTCCTTGAATTGCTATAGGAGGAAAGCTTCAATGTTCCAAAGAATGATGATCATGGCTCAGTTCGATGAAATATCAAATCCATTGGATTCATGACATCAAAATAGTGCTACGGGTGGCCCTATCTTATGGCTCCATGGACAAGGGATCATTTTCTAGGTCAATTTTGAAAACTAGGGTTTTTCTCAGTAAGGGAATGTGAAAGTTTTGCACATAGGGGTCAACTTTGAAAATTCCTTGAACGAGAATTTGTCGATAGTGTTCCCACATGGAACATTCCTAAAACTATTTGCATGACCCCCCATAACCCTTTTTTGATGCACGATTAGAATTCTATGCCCCGGGTAGGGATTCAATAGGTGTCCCTAAAATCCTATAGGAGGAGAGCTTCAACATGCCATATAATGATGAAGGTGGATTAGATCGATGAATTTTCAACTCTGTTGGATTCAAAACATCAGTATAATTCTAGGGGTAGCCTCTCCTCTAGCTCGATGGATAAGGGATCTCATTTTAGGTCAATTTTGGAAACTATGGTTTTGCTTATAAGTAAGGGAATGCGATATTTTTAAACATAGCAGTCAGATTTGAAAATTACTCAAACGAGAACTTGTGGCTAGAGTTCCCACATCGAAACTGACTAAAAACACTTGCATGAACCCCAAGAACCCATTTTTTATGCATCGTTGGAATTCTATGCCTCGGGTAGGGATTCAATAGGTGTCCCTAAAAGCCTATAGGATGTGAGCTTAAACATGCCATAGAATGATGATCATGAATTAGATCGACAAAATGTCAATTCTGTTGGATTCAATATAACAAGATAGTGCTAGGGGTGTCCTTCTCCTCTGGATCCATTGACAAGGGATCCCTTTTTAGTTCAGTTTTGGAAACTAGGGTTTTGCTTAGCAAGGGAATGTGAAAGTTTTGCACATAGGGTCAAATTTGCAAATTCCTCGACTGAGAACTTGTGTATAGAGTTCCCACATGGAACCTTCCTAAACAATCTTGCATGACCCCCTAGAACCCATTTTTTACCCATGGTTGGAATTCTATGCCCTGGGTAGGGATTCAACATGTGTCCCTGAAAACCTATAGGAGGTGAGATTCAACATTGCATAGAATGATGACCGTGGGTCGGATCAACAAACCGTTGATTTCATTGGATTTATGAAATCAATATAGTTCTATTGGTGGCCCTCTCCTCTAGATCCGTGGACAAGGGATCATGTTTTAGGTCAATTTTGGAAGCTACGATTTTGATCAATAAGGGAAAATGAAATTTTTGCACATAGGAGTCAAATTTTCAAATTCCTTGACTGAGAAGTTGTGGCTATATTTCCCACATGGAAGCTTCCTAAAAACACTTTCATGACCCCTTGAAACCCAGTTTTGATGAACAATTTGAATTCTATGCCCTGGGTAGGGATTCAATAAGTGTCCCTAAAATACTGTAGGAGGTGAGCTTCAATGTGCCATATAATGATAATCATGGCTTGAATATATATGTTTAAATAAGATTTACACATTGGAATCACACATAACAAGGATACCTTATTAGTAAAATTTGTTCCTAGTATTCCTCTTATAATCGAATTGTTTTACTGTACTACAAGGTAAATTTTTGCACTAGAGCATACAATAAATATAATAGAGAAATTTATATCACATTCATTATTAGTCAGATTCATCACATAAATATATTATTCATGCAAAGGGTCAAGCTAGAGCACCAGGGTCTTGCTCATACTCTTTTTCCATACAATACATGGATATAAGAACACCATGTTCAAGTACAAGTCAATAAAATACAAATTTGTGGAGTAAATTTCCTCACTTTCATTTTAGAAACAGGTAGAACAATAACAATGAGTGATACTACAACTAATTAACAACTCGAGAATGGTCCATTCAAGTATTCAATTCATTTGTGATTATTTTTAGGGTATACTGTTAAAGTTTAGGGTTGGGTCATATTTGACATAGTTAAATAAATATACTTCAATGCATAAACAAAAATATAAAAAAAGATTAGAATAGTAACTATCCAATCAATTTAAACTATAATAAAATCACACATAATTTTCATCTCTTTTAACTTTAATACTCTATTGGTCACTGTGTTAAAATATGCCCTTGAGTTGATTCATCAAATTCCATGTACAATAACAAAACGATAAAATAATGTACAAGAGATACAACTGCAAAGAATCATAACCATTATTTTGAATCAACTATATACTCATATACTTTTAGGTTTGATCTTTTCACCAAAGTGTGTCATCCTCCCTAATAATGGGTCTACCGCTGCACTAACTTTAACATATATAACTATTCATATACATGGTTTATTATCTGTTGTATTTCATGCATGACTTCTGTGTATTTGTTTGTAGGTGATATATGTGTGTCCCATATATTTGTTAGATTAAATTCATCATGCCAAACACAAATTTTATTTATGTGGGCCACACAGGTGCACCACTTATGTGTGTCAACTCCATGCATCCTTTAAATGTTTGTTAGGTTCTTATGTGGATAAGATGTTTTTTATTTCCACTTAGTTGGGTCAGTTGCTTAGGTGTGTTGGGTCCTTATGTGTGTTAGGTATGTTGCATTGTTGTGAATACAATTTAACATTGTTAATTTAACACTATATATGCAATTGGATCGTGGTCAAAAACAATATTGTTGTCATTACGCAATGTTGCAATTGTGCATTGTTCTTAAATTTATAACTTATATCTCCATGCAATAGTAAAATATATCAAAAATTAGGAACATTACACATAGAAATATTCTTGGCCACACATGTATGATCACACATAAGACTGACCTATGAATATCTCAAGAGAAAATATGAAATATTCTTTATATCATGAATGTTATAATACAAAAATAGAATTCCATTACATGGCATGTCAATGTACATGTATCAAAAACATCATTAGTGTACATGCAAACAAAAGTACATATGTCCTAGACCGCACCCCTAAATTCTAACTTCCTCTTGTACACAAAAGTACAGATTTGTTTTGGACTAACACATCAAAACTCTAACTTTCTCTTGTTTTTTCTTGACTTTAATTCTTGTTTCCTCTGTCCATGACCACAATGCATCTCTAACGAATGCAAATCAAGGATAGCATTTCTTGATCAGGTAACTGAACTAATGCTATCCAACACTAACAAAGTTTGAAAATTTAAAATACAAATCAATTGTACTTAAAACAAACAATAATTGAATCCATCCCAAGTATAGATTGCTCTGGTATCCTCCTCCTTGTAGAGAGTCTCTCTGCAATGCTTCTCTATGAATAAAAATACCTATGTCAATTATCTCAACATTTATCAACATGTACATGCATGAGAAATTACTAACCAATTCTGTAAGTAATAAACATCTCAACTAAAAAATCTATTCTAGGGAATGACACTGGGTTTCTTCAGTAGAAAGAGGATTCGTAGGTTGAACATCAACCTCAGTCACGTGCACTAATGGACCAGGGTGTGTCTACATTCACCAAATTCTAAAATAATTAGACACCATGCATGTCCATACACACTAGAAATGAATTGTACAAGTAAAAATATTCAAGTAGATACCTCTGTTTGAATTATCCCCATTATAGATGCAACATTGACTAGAAAATTAATAACCCCACTTATTTCTGGCATAGAGGACTCTCCATCCTAATGTTGTAAACACGTGAAAATAACATTAAGAAAAACTAGTTGTGAAATGAATTGAAAGCTAACCAACAACTGCCTTTGGAGGCTATGTGTACATTACCATGGAATCAGTAGGTTCACCTTCATGGACACCCTCTCTTTTTATGGAAGAGGATTTTCTGGTGTAGACAACACACTTATCTACGTTTGGGCTATGGGGATATCCAAACCAAATAGGTGGTGCAGGGATTTCTGTTAATGTCTGCAGTCATAAATTGTTACCATAGTTAGACATGGACATGAATGGATGAAATAATATGTACTAAAAAACTAGCATGTCGTAGTATACTTACCTCTACCTAGGACATATCTCCCCCATGGGAGGGATCACTTCTATCAATTTCTTGCCCCTCTGCAGACCCAGATAGCACCTGTAAGTTTAAAAATTATAAATATTAGCAATCTATAAAGGAGTGTATAGTACTAAATAAATAATTTGAATAAGATTCATTCATTAAGCATGTACTTACATTCCTAAGGTAATCATAGAAGCCACCTCTAAGGAATTCACTGAGATCAATGTACCTAGCATCCTGTTAAAAATATGCTTCCTGCAACTTCAAAAATTGTAAATATTAGACCATTTAACAAATTAATTAACTAAGAAGTATTAATCAAATGAAACATTTTGAAATATTAACTCAGTGTTGGTTATTTGAGCCTCGAATACGACAAAAACCGGTACACTACCACCCCCTTAGAGGCATCAAGCTCTTGCAAGATTAAAAATTGCATATAGTAAGAATGTTTTAATATGTGTACAATATGGAAAAAATAAACTGAACAAAAAAAATGTTTTTAAAATGTCTTTACCTAACCACCAGTCATCGTAGAGGTACCATGTGTTGGTCCACGACCATAACAAGATTGACCACACATTGTGCACATGTGTGGCTCAATATGGGGCTCATGGTATGTTTGTCTATCTCCACCAATAGATGGTCCTATACCATCGAAAGTTGATGGTTGTACCCTACCAGAGGAAGAGGGCCCTTCTTGGTCAATAGTTGTGGTGTGGTGGCAAATCATCTTAGCTAGCATAAGAAATGCCTCATGCATTTGGGTAATCATATCATGTGCAGGAGGTATGTCTGGCCTCGATAGCTATACATGGGGTGGAGGTATCTATCGATCGTCATTTCTATTCCTAGCATTTAGACAAATTTTGGGGCATCCCCCTACTAGCGCCTTGGAACCCCAACATGTCAAAATAATAGACATGTTTTCCCATCACAAACTTTGCATAAAGTTTCCAGAGGAAGTACAACAGTACTTACCTATTGTTGTGAGGGGAATATCAAAACCCATGTACCATCTGTCCATCCAATGGTCTCCAATTGGTTGACAGATGCACCACTCAATGGAAATTTGTGGTCTACTACTCTCTAGAATTTCATCCATCCTAGACACTCTAAATTGTGAATATGTATGTCTTTAGTTATTTTGAGCTCCTTAATCTCATTGTAGCTCAATCCATCAACATATTATTGTCATTTTGTCTCTTTGTACAATGTTATGCTATACAAAGCATCGTTAGGCATGTTGATGGTATCCAATATGGTTAGTAATGGTGTTGATAAGGAGTCACAAAGTTCATCTTCAACCCTCCAAGATGAACTGATATCTCTCAAATGACCAATAACTCTCAAAATAACTACATTGCGGTACATAGTAGCCACTGCAATCATGAATACAAATAAAATATTATTAGAAAAATAAACAAATGGTACAATGACATCTCTAAGAAATGAAAAGTGTGAAACTAATGTACGAAAAATAACAAATAAACTATTTATAATTTAAATTTTAAATTTTATCTTGAATTTTACACTAAAGAATAAACATTCAACATTTTTTTTAAGTTAAATTTATGTCATAAATTTGTATTAATTCCAATTTCCAGATGCATACATTAAATTTCCTATGTGCATATGTTTATTGGGAAGCTCCTCTGCCTTATTTTAAGGCTTGGATTATGAAGTTTCAATGAAACTGCGAGGTGTTCACTAATGCCCTTGGAGGACCAACTCCTAGATTGCAGGTAGTGGCAAGGGATAGAACTTAGAGAAGGTGGCAGAAGGTGTTATTGATGAATAAAATCCCAATATAGGTAATGATTTGTATAGATATATAATTATTTGATGTAGCATGAAATTTTTTGGACTCCATAGGCCATCTAGTGTCATTGTTTATGTATGTAATTTGGGAAATATATTGATTAGGAAGCTCCTCTACCTTATTTTAAGGCTTGGTTATGAAGTTTCATCGAAACTTTGAGGTATTGACTAATGCCCTTGGAGGACCAACTCACAAATTGTGGGCAGAGGCAAGGACTAGAGCCTAGAAGAGGTGGCAGAACGTGCCATTGATGAATAAAATCCCAATATAGGATAGGATTTTGATAGACATGTAATTATTTATTGTAATGTGAATTATTCTGGACTCCATATGCCATTTAACATCTTTGTTTATATGTAATTTTGGGTATGTATGGATTTCACTTAATGTTATTTTAGTTGTATGCACTCTTTCTAGATACCCATGAGAGACTTTGCATATTTGTGTATATCAGCTTTTAGGGTTGAAAAGTTTCCAATGGATTCTATCATTTATGATAGTATGTGATTGGCATGTAATCAAACACATCAACCTCCCTATGTATTTTGATGTTGGTAGAGCCTATTGTTGAACTCCATTGTCTTGACCTTAGCCAAAATGTACCCTTCATTCAAGGGAACATATTTGTTAAGCGTGGGAAGCTTCTATACCTTATTTTAACACTTCGATTATGAAGTTTCATCAAAATTATAAGGTGTTGATTAATGTTCTTGGAAGACCAACTTCAATATTTTGGATAGAGACAAGGATTTACCATGATTGTTTATGTATTTTAGGGAAGATATGAGTTATACTTAAGATTATTTTTAGTTGTATACAACCTTGCAATATACTTGAGAAACTTCTCATATTTGTGAATTTTGGTTTAGATTCACAAGGGTGCTTGTGAATATACATATGCAAATAACGACAATAACGATAATGTTGGTAAAAAAACATTCAGGTGGTGTTGTCGCTTGACCTCAAACGCAATTTCCACATATCCTAACCATGATTTATTTGCATCATGGAATACATGATGATTAATAAAGGCCTATAGTTAATTAAACATATACAGGTGCATGTCTGCATGGGTGTAACATTATGGTCTATAGTTTCTTGAAACAAGCGTCATTGATACAAAGGAAAAATGCCTCGAACGGTTAAGGGTATGGTGGTTCTACTTAGTCACCACACCTAGCATCACTATTGTAGTTGTGGGATAAGTCATTGAGATAGTTCTTGTTCCAACTATGTTTGGTTTCCATTTATTCATGGGCGAGGGGGGTGGAGGGGCTTGTGCTCCCCCTATCCCCTAATGTCACCAAGGGGTCTAGAAATTTTAGATCCCCCTTGATAGTGGTTCAAGGAAAACACCTTTATTCTTTGTAAAATATTGTAATTTCATACTCAAACTAAACATTCATCATTAGGTCAAAATTCAAAGAGTAGAAGTTTTCTTGGTTATTATAGTTGTGGGATAAGGCATTGAGATAGTTTTTGTTTCATCCATGTTGTGTTTCTACTTATTCATGGGTAAAGGGGCTTGCACCCCCCCCNTTGCAATTTCATAGTCAAACTAACCATTCATCATTAGGTCACAATTCAGAGAGTAGAAGTTTTCTTGGTTCTTTTTTCCCAAGAAGGAAACTATTTTTTATGAGGGAATTATATTATATTTGTATATTGTGAGAAACTGTAAGAGGGTGTAGAAGTGTTTGCAATGTGTTGTAGGTATTATCTCTTCATTTTTTTAAATGGAATAAAGGACAAACGAACTATTATTCCATGGATGTATCCCATATTGAGTGAACCATGTATATGGGTGTATCTCATATTGTGTTCTTTTGTGTTTTATTTTCACATTAATTTTGTTTGTATTTCTCTATTATCTTTTTCCTAACACTATACAAAGGTATTCATATGGAAGTAAAAAAAAAGAATTAAGGTATAAAGGACCCAATATTGATGAAAGTTACTGAACTCGTGTTGAATTCCAAATAAAGATAGATCCTTGGATTATAATTTGACCTATTTTGATAGGTTTCATATGGAACATCAACTCAATTATAACATTTGTTAAATAGTAAACAGAAATATGCAATGTTTGCTTGCATATACATTAGTTTACATGTAAGTTTAAATGTATATATATATATATGCATGTAAACTTAGAAAACATTTTTATGATATATATGAATGTGGGGTAAGGGGAGAGAATGTGCATTTGAATGGGGCGTAGTAATGCACATTATCATCCCCACCCATCTCACATTTCTAGACCAAATAAAAGAAGAAAATTGTTGTCACAAGCTAATGCACTTGTAAAGTTAATAGCACCTTACATTTCTAGATCAAGAAAGCCAAGCTTGATAGAAAAACATTTTTGGTTCCAGAATTTTGTAATTGCTTTCAATTGTTTTGTAATGTTTTCCCAAAAAAATGTCTTTGAAAGCAATTGAAAATTGAAAATTGGAATTGAAATACTACCATGTTACAATTAATTCAAGTATAGTTCATTTGTTGAAAATTGGGATTGAATGGACTTCAAGTGCATGCAAGAGACATTTTAAATTTGATACTATAAATATATTTTAAGATTGGTTCATATGTCTACAAGCACTCCAAAAGAATGAAGACAAAAAAACAATCAATAGAATATTTTTAGTGATATCTTCTTTTATATTGGTATTTACTTGGTAAAGTTGATGATTGTAATATGCATTTCTCAAGCACCCATATTCTCACAATGACTAAGAGGTGCACATAAATGTATTTTGAATTTACAATCTTACACTCTATCTATTATGCTAGCAAAGGAAAATTTAGAATTTACTAGATCTTACACTATCTATTATGCTAGTAAGGGAAAATTTAAATAGTGGGACCAAAAAAATTAGTGCAAAATATTGATGCTGAAGTCAAGAAATATATAAGAAAACACAAATCCTGCATGCAATCAAACAAGATTGATATATATTCAAAGTCCATGGTTTTATTTTTTGGTTTGCTTTTGAGCTTTCTTATATATCCATATTGCAAATAATGTCAACTAGAGATCCATAATATGCAAATTGAATATCTCAATGAGATGGTACCAAAAAATGAAGATATATAATGACAACATTTTCACAATATCAATGCTTAGATTCATTTTTTTTATAATATAGTTTGAAATTAGAAAAGCTATCACACATTATATTGAAAACATTTTTAAAACCATTCTCAAGCATTCTATTCGATGTCATTTTTACATTGTTGATACTCCTTTATCTTCCCAAACAAGTATCCATATTGAATGACTCTTCTAAAAATAAATAATTAAAATCTAAATTAAAGAAAACAAAGATAAAACACTGAAAATATATGAAAAATTATATATATATATATATATATTACAATTTTATATTCAAATTAATATTAATAACATTGCCTTCATATTCAAGAATAGATATCATCACAAATAAAAAAATGACGTATCAATTTCAGTCATATGCAATGCAAATTTTATACAAAGCTTACCAAGCTTGCCATTGAATTGCAGCCAACCTTTTGGAAAGGATCCAACATAGGTCTATCATAGAACATATATATATCCAAATTCATTATACCTTAATATAATTTAATGCATTCTCAAACAAACAAGAATTTAAGCCTAAGCATACACAATAGATGTTAATAAATTTATAAGATGTTTGAAGTATTAAATTTAGAATTATTATAGCACATGTGTGATTATGATAGGTACAATTTGTTGATACTATATTAGATATTGTTAATATTAATATCAGTTTATCTAATAGTAAAAAATTATTTTATTCATTTTAAAATTATTGGAGAAAAAGTTTTATAGTTTTATAAGTTAATTAGTTAAGAAAATTGGTAATATAATAATTATTTTAAAATAAAGTTTTAATGTGGATATATATAAGATTTTTTCCTGTAAAAAAATATAATTTTATTAAAAGTAATGAAATTACATTTGCAAAATATATACATAAATAAGAATTTAAAAAAAAAATCATTTTATTATTTATTTTACAAAAAATTTTAAAAAAATATTCCAAATATCATATAATTAAAATAATCAAAAATTAGATAAATAAGAATAATATATATATATATATATATAACCATTACATAAATAAGAATGATATATATTAAAAACTTAGAGATTGGGAATGACCTATAATAACATAGAGAAAGCCTTGTAACCTTCGAGCAGATGTGCTTATAAACAAAGGAATGTTTGCAAGAGAAATGTGATAGTTTGTTTATTGTTTTTTTAGTTTTATTGTTTAATTATGTTTTAAGGGTTAAAATTTAATATGCTTTAGTAAATAGATTGTTATAGTAGAAACATTGTTAGGTTTGTAAAAATTTCAATAATATAATATATAATAATAATAATTAAAAAATTAGAAAATGATTATTAATATAAATTTTTATATCAAATTGTATGAGTGTTTTTCACAATAATTAAAAAAATGGATTTTAAAAAATTAGACATTGTTTTATTTGTTTTGTTTTTTTAAACTAAAATAAGTTTTTGTCAATTACTAAAGTTAATTTAACTACTCAATCTGATTAACCAGACTATATATCACATTCATAACACGAAATTAATAATCCAAATTATAAAAAAAAACAACTTTCACTTATTAATTAGTATAAAATAGAAATTGAAGACGAATGAACAGATTTTATCTAAATTAGCAAACATAACATTGAAAACTCTATTGCACATACGATCCGAGAGATTCAAATGAGCTTGTAATTATTATAATTGTAGTTAGTGTGTGTTTATTAAAAAATAGAAACAGCCTAAGATTAAGATGTGCAGCACTTATAAGTTTGACCACCAACTCCAGTTTCAGGTCCAGAACATATATACGGCTTCTCACAGCTTGAGCAGTCTGCAACGAGCCAACAGTTGCCGTCCGTAACTCTATCTGTCGAGTCCCCACTCACGGGAGAAACCGCCGGCTCTGCCATTCCATGCATTGTAAAGATTCATAAGAAAACATTACATCATTTATTTGTTATCAACCGTCAGAAAACTTTTGAAAAAAATCCAGAGAAAGCAACCATGAATGCATACCACCAGCAAAATCTTCTGCCGTTTGAGAAGCAACATTAGATGCCATTGCAATATTCGTCATGAACACCAACATGACAGCAATCAGAATCAGATGCTCGAGCTTTTGTGTGTTTGCCATTCTTTTTTCAGCTCTTTAACTTCCCGCTCCAAAGTTGATGCTATAAACAATATGGTATGGGAGTTCTGTATTTAGAGGAGATTTGAGAGAATACAAAATGGAAATATTTCCTTTGTTTCTTAGACCGACTAATTCTTGTTCATATTGCAGAGGAAAAAACCGAAGATTTAGTGCAGAATTCAAAACAATCCGGGAAATGCAGAATAGTAACTAATTGCAGATTTTCTGAAAATATATGGAAATTTTGTGGACGTTTCCAACGTGTCAAGTCAGCGTCGTCTTCAAAAGAGTTTAGTTCATATTTTTGCTCATATATTTTAATTTTAGTTTATAATAAATATATTATGGATAAAGTAGGGTTTTATTGAGAGAGATATAAATGAATATATATATATATATATATATATATATGTGTGTGTGGGTATCCACAAAAATTTGTTACCTAAATATAATGCAATGGGAGCGCACGAGCGGGTTTAATCGACAACGTGCATATGTATTTTAGATGTGCATACACACTCCTGCTTTGGCAGTAGCGAATCTCCACACCGGATTGCTAGGGGGGGCAATAAGAGTGCACACACGCATATGGACGCGCGCACGTGTTAGGCGCAATCGCAAACAAGGATGCACGTGCATCCTTGTGTTCTTTTTTTTTTAAACAAAACAGTGGGCATTGTTTTTTGTTTTATAGCCACCCACGAGCGCGCAAGGAGGAGACAACGACCCCCAAGAAGACCAAATCGACCCCCAAGGATCCCAACAAACTTGTGCAAATCACCTAAAACGACGTTGGAGTAAAGTAAATAGAGTAGGAATTCGATTTTTTTTGTTTATTTCATTATTTTTATTGTTTTTAAAATAAAATACAAAATTAAAAAAAAAATTGAAAATCAATTGAAATGGGCAAAATATGATACTACGTGCACAAATTACCTAACCACAATGACCAATACCAATGAACCATCCCAAGAAATGAATGAAACAAACCAAACAGAGGACCCAAACCCAGAAATAAACGAAGAAAACCCCGAAGATGAATTACACGGGGATTTAAACCAATTAAGAATTTTGAGTGATGAATTGAAGAACACGAGGGAACCCTCTCAGGTTGCCCTCACCACATCAATACAAAACATTATAGAATCTATCAACATTTCCCACAGTGAGATAACCAGTTTGAGCGAATATAGGGCTCGAATGAGAGAGCATTATAGCATTGGTATATCCAAAGAGGATATAAAAAACCTGAATATCACAAAATCCCAACTGTGGAGCAAATTTACAGATCCTAGAACAAGACAGCCTCCAAATGTGAGGAAGAGATGAGTTTGCATGGACTGGTGTTATTACCAGCCATGGAGAGAAAACTGGAGGAAGAGATGGTTGATAGTTTTCAACAAGCCTCCATGCAACAATGTCGAGGTCCCATAGTATTTTCTCAGGAAACTGTGCGATGATTTTTTGTTAGGGTTCCATGTGAACTACTTCAACATCACCGAGTTCCAGGGCATCGGTTTTGGCTCAACCCAAGATCGACCTCATGCCCACCGGAACCCACTCAAAGGACCTGCTGCACCTAGCCGAGAGCCAAACCCGCCTCCTTAACCCCTGGGTTAGGTAGCAGGCTAGATGAGATCCATGAGTCCATCAGACGTGCCACACAGCACCTTCTCAAGCATATTGCATTTGTGGCTATGTCCTCACAGAGCGAGCAGGACCCCCCCTGAAAGACACACTTCTGCACGGTCTACTGGTGGTGGTCGAGTGAGAGCAGATACAGGTGGTAGCCAAGTGGATCCATCCAGCTCGACGAGACCAGTGCCACATCGTTGTTCTCATTGTGGGCATCCATGTCAGGTCCCCACGCAGGAGCATGGCACGGAGACCTACCTACACCAGGTTAGTCACTGTTGTTTTATTTAATGTCATAATTTTTAATAAATTTAACTTAGAATCAAATGTTGATGACTTGATTTTTTTTAATGTACAGCAATTCAGTGCCGAGTCTCCAACACACAGGTGAGAGGACATTGGTTCCTTCAACCTAGATGGAGCCATGGCAGTTGCAGAGGACATCGCGGCACCATACACACAAGTAGTTTTCTTTCAGTAATTAAATTTAATGTTAGTAGTTAATCTTGTCGTCCAATATATGTGTCTCTCTTGTAATTTGTTTTAATATTTGCATCGTTTTTATTGTTTATTGTTATTGCTCCGCAATCATGTTTTTCTAACAAGGTCATGAGAGAAAAAAAATATTCTACCACACTATCTTAAAATTCATTCAATACCTTCAAAAATGGATGAAATGTTCTCTTACCTTAATTGGTAACAAGCTAGGAAGTATGTTTGACATTGGTGAAAAAATGAGGGACCTAGAAAAAACTTATGTGGAAAACATTTACATGGAGATGCACCAAGATGATGGGTTAGATAATTAAATTGGTAATTAATGAATTGGGTCTTAGTTGTATTGTCAAGAATTGAATATGTGAAAATAACCATTATCTGCTCAATATGCTACCTATAATAGAAATTTATAAGAAAATGTACTAAGAAGCGTATTCTCAATTAGGATTCCTTAAAAAATTAGGTTTGAAATAGGAGGAGAAGAGAACTCATAGCCATGTCAAATATCTAGACCAGAAAGGAAATGAAGCATAAGCAAGGTTTACTAGGGATAACTAATCAACTAATTCGTATATAAGGAAACTTTAGCATCAATAATGGATACAATTTTCAAAGATATAGTTAGGGAAAATATGACAAACACTTACCCTACAAATCATCCATCCTTTGATATTACATAAGACAAGCATATGATTTTTGAATATCATTTCAAGGATCGACAAGAAATTCTAAGGAGTAAGCCCATAAACGTTGTGGATATTCTCTAAAATAGAGAAAAATGTAACATCCCTCAAAATCATAATTTAAAAGAAAAATTATTATGCAAGTTTGGGACTGTTATTACCATTATCATATCATTGATGTTATGTCGCTTGATTAATTTGTGACTTCTATTGTATCACTAAATTAGTTCTTGCCAATCATCGCATATTTATTTAAATTGTCAACCCATATTTAGTTAATATTCACTAATTGAATCTAAATATCTTTGTGCAAATGAACAGGTGTCCACGGGATTGAGTGACCATCCATCCCCACTAGGGATCAGCGGATCCCCTTGTGAACAGGTTTCTTGTAATAAAGTATAAATTTAATTTCAATTTTAATGGCTTAGATTCGTATAGTTATATTTTTTATGTAATAATACACGATGCCATGAATAGGTATGCAAGTCCCACTACACAGGAATGTCGGTGTCACTATCTCTCCATCAACTACCTTTTCCCACCATATATGCCAGGTGTAGCCCCTGGCATACATGTCCATTTCCCTGCATCCCTCCCCACCTCGTTCCATCCATCCCTTTCCTCCCACCCATCCACCCCCTCCCCTGCACTTTCCCATGTTTCCACCCTCCCCCCTCTGACCACATTACACCATCCATCCACATTCACACATCCCTCCACCCCATCCTAGACCTCATCCCCTTCCCCCATATTTTCCCACCACCCTCGTTTCCTCTTCCAGGGTGGCCCGTTCCATTCTACAGCCAATTAGTGTTTATCGCCATACATCACCACTTTTCCCACTCCAGTCCACACCCTCTCACACCGTGCCCCGTAGTGTTGTATCCAAATTCGATGTGGCTACATCCTCCACTATGCCATCCACCCTAGTATCAGAGCAAGTTGTATAGCTCACTACTCCACCTGCTACCCATGAGGACCAGCTGATTACTCCACCTTCCAACCCCCAGGACCAGCCTGTTGTGTTCACAGTGGGATTGATTAGTTTATGAAAATCTCATACAATATTAACAAAAATTAACATAGCACTAAATTACATGAGTTATCTTACTGTTTAAATGTTGCAGGGTGGCATTACCGAGAGATTTGGATCACGGAGGAGGGTATCCTGCTCACCACTTACGGTCTCATCTCAGGTGAGCTATTTAAAATTTGAAAACGTAATTTTGATATTGAAATTGTGTTTTATGCTTGTATAATTTCCTGTAGGAGTTGACATTTGATTGTTGTCGTTTCAGAGCCCAAGGGGATGTGGTCGAAGTGGCTAGAAGAACCGAGCTTCCTCTACCTTGAAGAAGAGGAAGATCAATTTTGGATTTGCACCTTGGAGCTCCGAGGGCGGGTAGGAGGATTGAGAGACCCTCCTATGTACACTAGTCATGATGTGGAATTTTGGCACGAGTTTCCATATTTTGTATAGGGATCGAGTTGCCATATTTTATATATGGCACGAGTTGCCATATTTTGTATATGATTGAAAATTTTTGTATATTAATATATCATTTTGTACTTATTTATATTACTTTTCCTTTTATGACAAATTTGCATACATTATGTCGAATACAATAGTATTTTACAGTTGATGCACTTGCAATACTTATTGTTGACAAAGCAATAAACTCTGTATGTTCACAATAAAATGCATAAAAAATTTAACACTGAGGTTAGTTAACAAAAAAAATACACAAATGCATAAACATGTACAATAACAATGATAATTGAACTCTAACTCCTATAGAACCCTAACTCGTATTGATCCAACATACTAACACCTACAATCTTATTCATTGTCCAAATTGCAATAGAAAGCACTTGTCTTCCTTTGGTTTTTAAATAGTAATTCTAACATTTGGCCTTCTACTCCATTTTCTATCATTGACTAACCCTATGACTATCTATCAAACTATACTGTAATACTACCTATTAGGCAGCCATAAGACACACCTAAACCATTCTATTCTAGCCTAACCCTTGCTAACCCCTTTCCCTATACTCCTACCTTTCCCTCTCTCTAAAGCAATGCTTATTCCTTTCATTTCCACACTACTTAGACCCCCATGACTCTCCCTATATCTCTAACTATAATATCCATTTTGTACAGCCCTAGAACACCACTAAATCATCCTAAGCTTCCCTAACTTATTCACTATATTATCCTATTAAGGGAAGCCCTAATAGCCTTCTTACCCACCTATCATATCCTAAGGTCACTTCCTTGGCTTCCTATCTTACCCACTCACTAACGCCTCACCTCAAATTTGTCCATAACCCAATTAAAAGTGGCACAAAGACACCCTAAAGGGACTGTATATAAACAATCATTCCCAGCCAAACTTAAAAAAATTTGACAGTGGTATATAAACATCCATAACTTGGCAAAATACTAGAAAATTCCTTGAATTGCTTGCAAGTCATTGTGTCATCAAAAGCCAAGTGAATATACTTTTTATCATTCCCACTTGACTGGAAATTACATCTTGGACCATCATAAGACATTTTACTTGGCTAGAAATTACATCTTGGACTGTCATAAGACATTTTACTTGACTGGAAATTTGATTTGGTTTAACAGTCCCATTGGCTTGGAAACTTGTCACTTATAAAATTGTTTATCACTGATGTTTACTTAAAAATATTGTACCTTTGTCTTGACAAGCTAAAAAGTGAAATATAGGACTATCATAATGCTAAATGCTTGGCTGGAAATACTTTTATGCCGGTTGCAAAAGAGGTTGACTTTGTACGATATGATGATAACGTCCCATCAACACCACTAACATGCTTCAACCACATGCATAATTGAAATGAAAACATCCCATAATGATAACGTCCCATAAAAACACCACTAACATGCTTCATATTGATGGCCTAAACAAGTGCATGATAACCTACCCAAAGGTCTACACTTAGGATATCTAACGAAATAAACACCATTAAAGATTACTTAACAAATTCAATCCAAAATTATCTCAAATTAGCATGCAAAACCAATGCTAGAATCTACCCAATCATAAAGATAATATAAGCTAAAATTCAAATCTCCACACTATAATTGTTTTCCTCGTTAGGGTTTATAAACCCTAATCATCTTTCATAATAGAAGCACATTACATTTCAAGCAAGTCTAGCTAGGGTTAGCATTTCAGGCAAGTCTAGCTAGGGTTAACATTTCAGGAAAGTCTAGCATGTAACTATTCATCAATTACAATAGTGTTAGCTAGGGTTTGGGATAACAAAGAAATTCAATTCATAACCTAGGGTTTAATTCAATTGTAACAATTTGATAATTTGAGTATTGTTGATTCACCTCCTAAACTTCTCTAAAAATCATCCTAGCATTTGCACACATTGGTATTTGCATTTGTGAACATATTAAATAGTAAGTAGTTCATATTAATCCCAATAAAATTATTTCATGTATGTGCATAGCCTAGGTATAGGACCTTTTGGTTTCTACTTAAATGATACTAACCAATCTAATGATATCTACCTAAAGAGGTCATAAAACCTTAGTTCCATCTCATAACTTGTGAACCCTAGTTATAATATGCAATTTGTAGTTCATGAAACCCTAGTTGGTTTTCAATTTGTAAGTGTATCCTAGGGCTATATGGCCTTTTGGTTTCTACTTAAATGATACTAACCAATCTAATTTGATCTTCAAACCTAAAGAGTTCATAAAACCCTAGTTTGTAGTTCCATGTCTCAAGATGCAGGTTGTTGGCTTATATTTTACACGAATAATATAATGCTGCAACATGTGCTTTCTTAGTGATCTCTAGACACATTGGGCCATCAAAACATGAGGGAGAGGGCCATTTTCAACCCAAGTTATAACATTTAATTGTAGTTCATGAAACCCTAGTTGGTTTAGGATTTGTACATGTACATGTTTTTCTACTTCCATCTCATAGCCCATAAAGAGTTCATGAAACACTACCAACTACTATAACATACCATAACATACTAACATCATACGATTCTAACCGTACCATACCATACCCTATAATACTAACATCATAGTACATACCCTAGAATACCCTATGATACTAACATCATACCATGTACTAACATACCATACCATACCATACCATACTAACATATAACATACCATACCATTCTAGTTCCATCACATAACTTGTAAATAGGTCATAAAACCCTAATTTTATCTCATAACTTCTCAACCCTAGTTATAGCATACAATTGTAGATCATGAAACTATAGCATGCAATTGTAGTTCATGAAACCCTAGCATGTAAGTCTCAACGAGATTGTAGTTCATGAAACCCTAGCATGCAATGGTAGTTCATGAAACTGTAGGTGTGTTTCTCTTTTCCGTCTCATAACTTGTAAAGAGCTCATAAATCCATATTTCCATCTCATAACTTCTCAAGCCTAGTTATAGCATGCAATTTGTAGTTCATGAAACCCTATTTGGTTTAGGATTTGTACATGCACATGTGTTTCTACTTCCATCTCATAGCTTTTAAAAAGGTCACAAAACCCTAGTTCCATCTCATAACTTCTCAACAATAGTTATAGCATGCAATTGTAGTTCACAAAACCCTAGTTGGTTTTCAATTTGTACATGTACATGTGTTTCTACTTCCATCTCATAGATTTTAAAGAGGTCACAAAACCATAGTTCCATCTCACAACTTCTCAACCGTAGTTATAGCATGCAATTGTAGTTCAAAAAGCCCTAGTTGGTTTTCAATTTGTACATGTACATGTGTTTCATCTCATAACTTCTCAACCATATTTATAGCATGCAATTGTAGTTCATGAAACCCTAGTATGCAATTGTAGTTCATGAAACCCTAGAATGCATTAAGGTATCCACACTATAATTGTTTTCCTCATTAGGGTTTATAAACCCTAATCATCTTTCATCATAGAAGCACATGGAATTTCAGACAAGTCTAGCACCAATTTCAACGTCAACATGTCTATCCTAGGATGATTCTTCAAACCCTAGGTCTTTGTCTATTGCATCAACACAAGCACCAAGACCTCCATGGAAAATCAACTAAACTTCAAAAATATTCTTCTAAGCAAGGAATCAAAAGAAGCTCGAGACTTATCAAGTTAAGTTTTCCATGGTCTTCCCCTAACCTCCTTGTATTATCACACAAGAACAAGACTGCAATATCACCAAAGACATTAGCTCTTTTCTTTGTATATTCTACAGGGTTGGAACCCTAATTCTACCTCCTTTCCCTTGACAACAAAAGTTATAGATTCTGCAAGACAACCATCAATTCCTCTAGTATTATATCTCCTTCTCCAAGGTTTACTTATATAAATAAACCCTAGTGTCTTCATGCATATCCAAGTTTCATCATGTAATGTATTCCTCCTCTATTTATGTACCCCATCTTCTTATTCCCAATGCTCCTCGACATATGTGTCAGAGGTGGTTACAATGCTCCAATGCTTATCCTCAATATGTGTGCCAAGGTGGTTACTATGCTCATTTGTTCTCCTCAACATGTGTGTGAAGGTCGTCACTATGGTCCAATATTTCACTTATCTTCATCCTAATATCATAAGGCAACCCAACAAAATAAACCCTAGTCCAAGTGTACGTTAACACCCTGAAGATACATCCCTTTAGGGCACTCTTTCCAAGCATATAACATATATATAACCTCTTATTACAACAAATTACAACATCAATAAATAACAAAAGCCTATTTTACGAAACTGAGCAAAACCTTAGTTTACGAAAACGATGCACAATGGAGTCACTAGGCCATGCAAACGCGGTGGAGAGGGCCCACTAGAGGTAATGGCATTCCAGAAGACCAAAGGAGTTGACGGTTCATCGATCTAACCTCCGGTTGTTGAGTTATGTCGAGTTGCAATTTGCATGAAAATGTCTTTCAAGGACACTTGGTCACTTTCGGTCTGGGAGTGAAAAACCAAACGGAGCAGCAAGATTGCATGTCATTGGCTCCGATAGGTGTGTATGGCCAATGCTGACATGGGAACACCACCAAGACTAGCACAGAGAAGGGTTTTGTAGATTTGACCCACCAATGCGAGAGTTGCATTGAAGGAAACTGAGCAAAACCCTAGTTTACGAAACCGATGCAAAATGGAGTCATCGGGTTGTGCAAACATGGTGGAAAGGGCCCACTAGAGGTAATGGCATGCCAAGAGACCAACAGAGTTGACGGCTCGTCGATCCGACCTATGGTTGTCGAGTTATGTCGAGTTGCAAGTCACATGAAAATGTCGTTCAGGGACACTTGGTCACTCTCGGTCCGAGAGCAAAAAAACAAATGGAGTAGTAATATTGCATGTCGTTGGCTCCAACAGCTGTGTATGGAAAATGCCGACATGGGAACACCACCAAGACTGGAACAGAGAATGGTTTTTCAAAGTTGAACCACCAATGCGAGAGTTGCATTGAAGGAAACCGAGCAAAACCTTAGTTTACGAAACCGATGTACAATGGAGTCACTGAGCCATGAAAATGTGGTGGAGAGGGCCCTCTAGAGGTAATGGCATGCTATGAGACCAACAGAGTCAATGAATCATTGATCTGACCTCTGGTTTCCATGTTATGTCGAGTTGCAATTCGCATGAAAATGTCGTTCAGGGACACTTCGTAACTCTTGGTCCAGGAACGAAAAACCAAACGGAGCAGCAAGATTTCATGTCATTAGCTCTGATGGGTGTGTATGGCCAATGTCGACATGGGAACACCACCAAGACTTGATAGGAGAAGGGTTTTGGAGAGTTGACCCCCCAATGTGAGATTTGCATTGAAGGAAACTGAGCAAAACCCTATTTTATGAAACCGATGCACAATGGAGTCACTGGGCCATGAAAACACGGCGGAGAGGGACCTCTAGAGGTAATGGCATGCTAGGATACCAATGGAGTTTATGGCTCGTCGATTCAACCTTTGGTTAACGAGTCATGTCGAGTTGCAATTCGCATGAAAATGTCATTCAGGGACACTTGGTCACTCTCGATCCGAGAGCAAAAAACCAAATGGAACAGCAAGATTGCATGTTGTTGGATCCAACAGGTGTGTATGGCCAATTCCGACATGGGAACACCAACAATACTAGCATGGTGGAGGGTTTTTCAGAGTTGACCCACCAATGCGAGAGTTGCATTGAAGGAAACTGAGCAAAACCTAAGTTTATGAAACCGATGCACAATGGAGTCACTAGGCCATGAAAATGTGGTGGAGAGGGCCCTATAGAGGTAACAGCATGGAAGGAGACCAACGAAGTTGACGGCTCGTCGATCCGACCTCCGGTTGTCGACTTATGTCAAGCTGCAAGTCACATGAAAATGTCGTTCAGGGACACATGGTCACTCTCGGTCCACGATGACATGCTAATTGTTGGGAATGGTAAGAGAATTATTAAAAGGTTGAAGAAGGACTTCGGAATTCAATTCACATTAAAGGATTTGGGTCCAACACAACAAATATTGGGCATGAACTATATTTCTCCAAAAAAGGATAGAAGAAATGTTACTTGGAAAGACATAATCCAAGTTGTCCCAGAAGACTTAAGATGGGTGTATTTAGCTATGGTATATGATAGAAACTATATCTATTAAACATGAACACCTCTTTGACCTTTCTCAGTGTTATACCTTCTGCTTTCACATTCAATTATAATTATTGAATCAAATAATAGAATAATAAAAACTTACTAGAATAACAATTAAAATTTAGAGATGAAAGCATAATGCACAAGTCAAATACCATTTAACAATATTAGAGCAATTATTTTTTGATTAGTAACCCGATGCAACACAAATTAGAGAGAAAGTTGCAAAGATAGTGGTTTACCAGGAAGTACATGTAGAGAACAATATAAAGTGCATAGTTAGCAAACCTGTGAAGGACATGATGTTGGTTTCCTAACAATATTTTCTCCCTCCAATTTTGTAAAAAATTTAAACCTAAAAAGATGCAGTACAAGCCTAATGGAAGACCACAAAAATAAGTATGTTTTAGTTCGCTGCAATAATATCTCACTTTTGACCAACATTTTTATTACTCGCATGCTTAAGCCTCTTGCACCACAATAGAAGTTTTTCCAATATTAAATGGAAACCCAAAAACCTACTATGAATTGATCTTGTATTGTTTATCATAGAAATGACGCTAGGCATATATTTTAAAATCCTATAGCAAAGGTAAGAGAAACATGGGTTAGAGATTAAACCAATGAAGGGTGTATATTGAAGATACATGCATGAAACATTTTCACTTGAAAGTTACATTCAAATAATTCAATCTCTAATTAAAAAGAACATAAGGAATTGAGAATGCAAATGATGAAAATGTGTATTCTTGCATAGCTTTAGTGGCTAACAAGAAGTAGTGTGAAAGGGATGGAGAAAATAGTCAATTGTATCTAGTAAAAATAGTTAATTGTAGAGAATCGTGTGCTTGTGCAAGCTAACACGTCAAAATCTGGATACCAGTTCCATGAGTGATTGAAATTGATAGCTACTATTAAAAGACAAGAAGATCATGATAACTTAATCTGCTTTCTATGTGAACTCTGCAAAATCCTTTCCCTTATATCTATATCGATGTCATGTCTGAATATATAGCACGTATAAATACTTATTACCAAGATGGTGCATAAAACAGATCATACTTGGTAATAAGTATTTATACATGCTATATGTTCAGACATGATATCGATATAGATGGAAAGGGAAAGGATTTTGTAGAGTTCACATAGAAAGTGGAGTGATTTATCATGATCATCTTGTATCTTAATAGTAGTTGTCAAATTCAATCACTCATGGAACTGGAATCCAAGTGGAGTGTAAGCGCAATTACCCAATCTCATTCAATATAGCCAGTTGGATCCTCTCTGTTGCTAATTGCCTCCATCAATATCTCATGCTCTGAATGAGGCAAGAAGTAACATACCTTGGTTTATTTCTTCGTTGACATTGTTTGTAGATGGATGTTCATGCCAACAATCAAGTTTGTGAATTGATAAACCATAGAACCTGCTCTGTAATCCACAAATACATGCCCACTAGTTCTTCTTGATTTCCCATATAGTGTAAGATATTCACCCTCAACCACCATTGAGCCAATAGGAAATTCATTGCCGTCATCATCAATCAATGATCTGTTTAGGATTTTCTTACCTCGAATGCATCATTCCAACCAATAATCTGTGCCCTATTCATTGTCTTTCAGGGAAACAACTGCATATATGTGTCCTGGTTCTGCAAGATCTGAGATATGTTCGTAGTCTGTTGAAATCACTGACTAATCCTCCTCTAAGTGGGTTGTTTCAAAGACTACATGTGGTTATACTACAATTGACACATGATCGCAATCATCAACCCAGTCCATGCATTCACATTCATCCCATTAGGCACTGCTACAAGGGCTGTAAAAGAAATCAAGTTTTCACGTCCATATTTCAAATAGGGGGTTGTTTGAGCTTCTAACCAAATGAAATCCATGTGTTCCTTGTACTGTTCCATAACTATAGGAACGTGATCGATCTATGTCAACCACATGCCAAAAATTCCTGACTGGACTTCCTACCACTTTAGTTTGGTCTTACATTGTTGCATAGCACCATTGAACTATGGATCCTACATTTTTGATATGGTGGTTTCTAGTAAACCTCATATCCTCCCTTCATAGTGCGGTCTTGATGCATGCACCAGCCCCGTCATGCTCACCTTTTCCATGCTCAGTCTCAAAGTAGTCCCATATATGCAGCACATTATAAGTCTTATGTAACATACTCATCCATTGGAAGACTCGGAATTTTTGAACTGGACCACACAACCATCTGACCATATCCAATGCTAATCCATCTATATATCTCCCTCCTTTAGTTGATCATAGAAAATTTGAAAACAGTGTTACACATAATGTAGATCATGGTATTTGTTATCACTTATGTAAAAGTTTGTCTCCTTCTGTATTATCTTATTGTTAATGTTGCTCTCAGGGCCATGCCTATATGTAATATGTACCATGATGTTGACTTGGTTGGAATTGTAGTATTGACTCTTAATTTCATTTTGTAGCTGAAGGGTGTAGTTTTCTGCAAAATCCACAATAGACAATATGGTCCCAATGGGAAAGTTATCCCTGCATTTTTTGTACTGCTCATCCTGCCATCACGCCTCATGCACATGTTGAATGTACTGCTCGGTTTTCTTCTAGAAATCCATCAAAAAATCACATATCCGTACCTGTTGCCATGAAAACAAGGGTTTTATTAGAATGTGACCTTTAAAGAATGGATATGTAGAAACTGAACATGTAAGAGGAAAAACATGCAATAATCATTTTCACCTGTGACTTCACCAATGCAATATTTTTACTTTTATTCGCACTATCTGATTGATAGGTTACGTACTTGAAGCTCTGCATCTCCATGCTTATATTGCCAAATTGATGCTCATCACTTCCATGAATGCAACGGTTCAAAAGAGAAAACCCACTCCACCTAGAACAATTCCCATATAGACATGATTTTCCATAGTAGTTTTGTCCTTCATGCCTTCGACACATGATGTTGACGATAAAATCTCTTGATGCATTCGGTGGTATTATGGATTCATTGCAGCCCTGCTCAAGGTTAGTATGCAAATCACAAAATATATTTTTATACGTGTCATAAAAATATTCATATTCTACATGGTATCTACAACAGCATGTGTTTCGATCAATGCATATATGAACGTACCATGGTTTACATTTCTCAAAGGACCTTTGGCCCAGGTTCAATTGTGTTTGCTCATTCTTGAATCTCTCATAGAGTTCAGTCTGTGTTGTGTCAAGGAAGTGTTTGACGTGGGGTTCACGTCCAGTAGAACCTTTTCTCAGCTTTAGCACATCTCTTTGATTAGATGAAGGTCTGGTATGATCATACCAGAATGTTTGTACTAATTACTTAACAGCATCAATTAGCTTCCTATCTCGACAAGGCAACCTATCGACAAAATCCCAACAATATTTTCCACCTGGACTCTGCAGATTTTCTCTTATAACAGAGTACTTTTGAACCATTTTTCTATTTAATTTAAGTATCTAATAAGTGTGTGAAAGGAGGCAACGTTACCATGTGGACTTTCTTACAACTGATTCTGATAACACATGATGAGCCACACAAAGATCTTTAGTACGAGACATCTTCCCAATCACATTAAAAGCAGATTGGAGATTTCTAAAGATATGATCGTTAGCCTCTAACATTCTAACCATCTTTATGCCCAAAATTATCCTAACAACAACTAAACAATTTGACTTTAACAAACATAGTAATAATTGACATTTACCTACATCTCCTTTGGATTCAAAATATTACTTCATTAATTTGTTACATTGCCAATCGATAGTGCGTTTGGGAAAATTACCTTCAAGGCCTGGCATACAACTTTCATCCACATGGATATGTCTAGGAGTCCTTTTTCTTGCAGTAAACAGTCAAGGTAGGGAAGGTGGACATGAACTACGAATCCCAAGGCTTCTTTGTTGTGGTGCTTCATTCACATGTCGGTCCATATTGGGAGTGTGCTCGGCATGGTTGTGGTCTTCTTGGAGAGATTTCAAATTAATCATTGCTCCTAGGTCCAACGCTTCATACTCAGCACCTCTCAATACACCTATGTCTTCAAGAGCTTCAACATGGCTTGTTGATGGATTGTTGGTTGGAGACTGTGCTGATGTTGGAACTTGAGTTGGGTCTGCTTCACCCATGGTTCTGAAGTAGAGTTTGTTATGTCATTAACTCTGTTAGGATCGGTCGCAGTATCTGTAGAAACGTCTATACCATGTCTCACTCTCTCCATTTCCAACCTGTCCTTTTCTCTTACCTCATTTTCCTTTTCAATGGGCATATTCCTTCTAGTTTTTCTTTCTCTATAACATGAGTTTCCCATATCCAAAATTTTCTTTATCAAAACTATGATATCTACCCATGCATAAGAAGTAACAAATAAGGTATTAGTTCCATTATACAATATACATGACACGCTCCAACATAATTACCTAAATTACAAATATGTTAGTATGCTAATTATTGGCATTGATACATAAACATTGATTAAAGGTTTCTCTTTATGTTCGAACCAAATTTTCATTTCTATACTCTATTTGCGTCAAGTAAAGATAGTCAAGTTTGTAGGTATTACAGCTATAGGATTCTTACTTCCTTTGTGTTCAAAAAGTATTGGAAGTCAAAAGAAGATGAGTGAAATGAGGACGTTGCAAATCCCTCGAAAAAAGGAGAAATCATTGAGGTAGAGGGATCCCTATCAAGCTCAAAGGAATGTTATGATAAATCTAGCATGAAGAGGAGAGCATGGACAAGTTGGTGAACTATTAAATATATATGGACCCTCTCCCATGATTGCTTCCAAGGTTTTTATACAAATTGAAGAGTCTCAATAGAGAACCTCATCTATCCCATCATTGTGGGAAATCAAAATATATTCATGTGCAAATTATTATTGGTCTACATTGCGTAATTCATCTTGTATAGAGAATATGGACAACTTGGTAAACTATTCAATATGCACCCTCTCCCATGATTACTTCAAAGTTTTTTTTTAAATTGAAGAGTCTCAAGAGATAAATTCATATATGCCATCATTGTGTGAAATCAAAATATATTCATGTGCAAATGTAAATTAGTTAACATTGCATACTTCATCTTGTATGGAGAATATGAGACTTGTTTAGATGTGAAGTTGGGATTTATTCTTATGAAATTAAATGTTGTCTATGAGAGAGATATTGTTGTAGCCATATCGTAAAACATAAATCAATGAAATGATCTGAAATGTTGTGAATTAAAGCAATTATTTACAATTCACCATACCTATTCAAAATGATCTCTTCTTGCAATGAAAACTTGTAGTGTGAATCTTTCCACAAACTTCCAAGACCACTGAATATGTTTGTTAGATTCCAAGAGTGAGCTTCTATCTAATATATCAAAGAGTGGTGATGGATTGTGAGCCAAATTGCATAGTTCAGGAGCACAAAATGCGCGAACAACAAAACAAAACCCATGAAAATTGGTAGCAATCCCAGGAATCCATATCTCTATTTTTTTTAACCTACTAACAGGTGCGTTCACACGTCTTTAAGCATGCACATGCATGTATAAGACCGTGTGCATGCATTTTCACGCATGCATAATCAAACACGTGCCCCTGCCTAACATTTAGAGAATTTACTCACTAACATTAATTTCATTTAATGACTAATGTTCTTCAACAATGAATTCATATTCATGATTATTTTGAGTATTTTTACAATATATTCTAAAACCTATCATCATCATCACCACTACAATCTAGTCTAAACCTATCATCATAATCATCATCCACATCCTCATCATCATCATCATCATCATCATCATCACCATCATTGTTCATCATCATTGTCATCGTCGTCATCATCGTCATCATCCTCATCATCATCATCATAGTCATCATCATCATCACCATCATTGTCATCATGCTCATCATATTCATCCTCTTCATCATCATCATCATCATCACCAACATTGTTCATCATCGTCATCATCATCACCACCACCACCATTGTTCATCATCATCATCATCATCATCATCATCATCATCATCATCATCATAGTCATCATCATCATTGTCATCATCCTCCTCCTCATCATCATCATCATTCCATTGCAAATGCTTGAAAATAAAATCAAAGCAAAGTTTCAACTAAACCTATCATCATCGTCATCATTGCTCCTCATCATCGTCATCATCACAATCATCCTCGTCCTCATCATCATCATCATTATCATTGTTCATCATCATTTTCATTTCCATGACCATCATCATCCTCATCATCATCATTGTCATCATCCTCATCATCATCATCACCAACATTGTTCATCATCAACATCATCATCATCATCATCATCATTCTCATCCTCATCATCATCATCACCATCATTATTCATCATCATCGCCGTCGTCATCGTCGTCAACATCATCATCATCCTCATCATCATCATCGTAGTCATCATCCTCATCATCATCATTGTCAGCATCCTCCTCATCATCATCATTGTTTATCCCCATCATTCCATTGCAAATGCTTGAAAATAAAATCAAAGAAAAGTTTCAACTAAACCTATCATCATTGTCATCATTGTTCCCCATCATCGTCATCATCGTCATCATCCTTGTCCTCATCATCATCATCACCACCATCATTGTTCATCATCATCATCATCCTCAACATCATCGTTTTCATCATCATCATCACCAACATTGTTCGGCATCATCATCATCCTCATTATCCTCATCCTCATCCTTAGCATCATCATCACCATCATTATTCATCAGCATCATCATCATCATCATCATCATCATCATCATCATATTCATCATACTCGTCATCATCATTGTCATCCTCCTCCTCATCATCATCATTGTTCATCAACATCATTCCATTGCAAATGCTTGAAAATCAAATCAAATCAAATTTCAACTAAACCTATCATCATCATCATCATTGTTCCTAATCATCGTTGTCGTCATCATCATCCTCGTCCTCGTCCTCGTCATCATCATCATCATCATCACCATCATTGTTCATCATCATTGTCATTGTCATCTTCATCTTCATCATAATCATCATGCTCAACATCATCATAGTCATCATCCTCATCATCATCATTGTCATCGTCCTCATCGTCATCATCACCAACATTGTTCATCATCATCATCATCATCATCATCATCATCCTCATCATCATCACCATCATCATCATCATCCTCATCATCCTCGTCCTCATCATCATCCTCATCATCATCATAGTCATCATCCTCATCATCATCATAGTCATCATCCTCCTCATCATCATCATCATTGTTCATTGTCATCATTCCATTGCAAATGCTTGAAAATAAAATCAAAGAAAAGTTTCAACTAAACCTATCATCATCATCATCATTATCATCACTGTTCCTCATCGTCATCGTCATCGTCATCATCATTATCATCATCGTCGTCATCATCATCATAGTCATCACCATCATTGTTCATCATCATTGTCATCATCATCATCACCATCATCGTCATCATCCTCTTCATCATCATAGTCATAATCGTTACCATCATCATCATCATCACCAACATTGTTCATCATCGTCATCGTCATCATCGTCATCGTCATCATCGTCGTCATCATCATCATCATCATCATCATCATCATCATCATCATCATCATCATCATCATCATCATCATTACAATCATTGTTCATCATCATCATCTCCATCGTCATCATCATCATACTCCTCCTCATCATCATCATAGTCATCATCCTCATCATCATCATTGTCATCATCCTCCTCATCATCATCATAGCCATCATCCTCATCATCATCATTGTCATCATCCTCCTCCTCATCATCATCATCATTCCATTGCAAATGCTTGAAAATAAAATCAAAGCAAAGTTTCAACTAAACCTATCATCATCATCATCATTGTTCCTCATCATCATTGTCATCATCATCATCATCGTCCTCATCATCATCATCACCATCATTGTTCATCATCATTTTCATCATCATCATCATCATCATCATCCTCATCATCATCATCATAGTCATGATCCTCATCATCGTCATTGAAATCATCCTTATCATCATCATCACAATCATCATCATCATCATCATCATTGTTCCTCATCATCGTCAGCATCTTCATCATCCTCATCATCATCTTCATCATCATCACCATCATTGTTCATCATCATAGTCATCATCTTCCTCATCATCATCATCATCATCACCATCATTTTTCATCATCATAGTCATTATCATCCTCCTCATCATCATCATCATCATCATGAACATCATCATCCTCATCATCATAATCATCATCATCATCATCATCATCATCGCCATCATAATCATCGTCATAATACTCATAGTCATCGTGATCCTCATCCTAATCATCATCATCACCATCATTGTTCATCATCATCATTATTGTCATCATCCTCCTCCTCATCATCATAGTCATAATCCTCATCATCATCATTGTCATCATCCTCCTCATCATCATCATAGTCATCATCCTCATTTGATCATCATTGTCATCATCCTCCTCATCATCATCATCATTGTTCATCATCATCATTCCATTGCAAATGTTTGAAAATAAAATCAAAACAAAGTGTTTACTTAACAAATGCGTACACACGTATTTAACGCATGCACACAATGTAACACGATCGCGCTTTTAGTGCGTATGCACAAAGTAGCGCTTTTAGTGCGTGCGCACAAAGTAGCGCGATGGCGCTTTTAGTGCGTGTGTGTTATGTTTTAAACTACACGCGTGCATGATTTAAATTTAGAATTTTGGCGGCACCCTTTTTCTAACCAACGTGGTGGATGACTTGGCTGCTTTGGTTTTTAGTTCGGGCTACCCAACCAAGTGATTTGGACTGTCTTATGACATAAAAACTTGTTTTGTACCACTTCTCCTATTTCATTCATCATTTTCCATATGCCACGCTTGTCCACTGTTAATGAAATTTCACACACTTGTGTAACTCTGTCTATAGATTCTGAATATGTAATTTTTATTTAAATCTATTATCTTTTTCTATTTTTTATTTAATTTTAGATGGACTAACGTCAATCTAACACAAAAGGTAGGCTATTTTCTTCGGCTATAACTTTTGATTGCCTCACCTATTTAGAAAATGAAAAAGAACCTACACAAGAAGACACAAAGACTTACATCCTAAAAAAAAATATCGTTCATTGACTATGTTAAGACCAATATTTGTTGGACCAATATTGGGGCATCACTGACTTCCAAATTTTGAAAAATAAAAAATATAACATAAATAAATATGGAAAAATAATGCTGCACTAGAAACACCTGTTATCTACAAGTCTTAATAATTTTTTTCACAAAATTCCACCATTTGCATACCAAATGAGTGGACCAACGCAAACATATTCATTATTTTTTGGTAAAATATAACATACCAACCTTAGAAGAACCTCGTTTTTTGCGATTTATGATTAGTTTCCATAAATAAAAGTTATATATTCCGGAAGGTAATCCAATTGTCCACATTTCATATTCTTACACCATATTCCAAAATTTTGTGTAGGTACCTCTAATATTTCTTTTTGACGTTCAGATTTCTATTTTTCTAGAATCCATTGCAACGAACAGGTCATAAGTGACCAGCATTATCTTGCACCAACCCTCGAGAACTCGAGCCTATCCGTTGAACCATAATAGAAAATTATCTCAATGCGTCATCTCTTGCATTATATAGATGTTAATCCCTATCCAATGCTAACCTCCTATTGCTCATGGAAAAAATATTAAATAGTATTTTTCCTAGGACTTTGTCATTTATGAGCCTCCTGCTCTTTAGCAACTCAACTAGGAGTGCAGACCTGATTTTTGGGGATGATGCCTCCTGCATCTTGAGTTCTCACTCAGTGGTCTTAGCCACTTGTTATTTTTCTCTTGTGGGTCAACAAACACTCTTTCAACAGCTATGTATCCACTTTTGTTCCCCTTCAGCATATTTTATGAAATAGGGGATGTTTTATTACAAAATGTTTTATTCTTGACATTCCTGTCAAAGAATAATAAAATAATGATCAAAGTATTTTCCAGCATAATTAAAAATTATTAATTCAAGGGGTATTACAGTATATGGTTCAACTGTAATATGTATTGATTATGCACCCATCTTTTATTAGCAATGAGAACAATTCCAAAATATCAATATTTAGTTTTTTTTTCTATTAATGTAGTTTGAAATTGCAAATAAGTTAGCATACACTAGATTGAAAACATTTTAAGAACCATTTTCAAGCATTTTATTCACTGAAATTTTTTAATCTACACACAAAAAATTTACAAAAATTATCTTGTTGAATTATTTTTATAATAAAGAATTAAAATCCAGGACAAAAATAACAAAAATAAACATTACAAATATATAAAAAAATTGTACATATAATACAAAATTCTCTTAACATGAATGTTTAAAAACTTCTGAGTTTCAAAAATAGATATCATCGTAAAAAAGAAAATGATGCATCCAATTTATATTTCACTCAATTACATTGTATACTTTATACATACCTTGTAACAAGCTTGCCATTAAAGTTTTAACCGACCTTTTGGAGAGGACCCAACATAGGTCCATTATAGAGCATATATGTGCACATTCATTGCACCTTTATACAATTTAATGCATTCCCAAACAAACAAAGAATTTTCAACCATAACTAACATTTTAATAAATTTATAAGATGCTTGTTATATTATTTTATTTTATTATTATAACAGATTTATTTGTGATAAGCAATGGTAGAATTTATTGATATCAAATTTAGTTTATTCTATATTAATTTATCTCATATTTAAAAAAGGTAAAGAATTAATTAATTTGTTTTAAAATGATTGAAAACATACCATTTTCATATATCCATATAATTAAAACAATACAAAATTACATAAATATTCATATTCATCTAAAACTTTGCTTACAATTTACAATACTCAACTACTAAATTTAACTAACAATACTATACATAAAACCCATAACACCATGTTAATAATTAAAATTCAAATTTAAGAAAAAGAAACTTATCATAATAAACTTATCTTGTAGCAGATAAACTACATACATCACAGTGCTCACACTTTAATATCGTAAAACAACTATTTTTTAATTAAAAACACATGCACATAAACTTTTTCTTTTCAAAACTAAATTAACAAACATAACCTTGAAAATAATAATCCAAATATGATACGAGGAGAGCTTCAAAAGAGATTGTAATTATTATATTGTGAATTAGGGAACAAAATCAGGGTGACATGGAGTGAGTAGCTGCTGTGTGTGGTTATTAAAGAAGAGAAAAATCCTAATATGAAGATGTGCAGCACTTGTAAGTTTGACCACCAACTCCAATTTCAGGTCCAGAAAATATATTCAGTTTCTGAGAGCTTGAGCAGTCTACAATGAGCCAACAGTTCTCGTCGGTAACTCTATATGCCGAGTCCCCACTCACGGGAGAAACATCTTGTATAATACCACATGCGTGCATTGACGCACACGCAAAATCAAATGCATGCCCCTCCATAACGTTTAGAGCATTTACTCACTAAGGTTTATTTCATTCAATGACTAATTTTCTTCAACAACGACTTCGTATTCATGATTATTTCGAGTATTTTTACAATATATTCTTAAACCTATCATTATCATCACCACTACAATATAGTCTAAACCTATCATCACCATTTCCATCCTCATCCTCATCATCATCATCATCATCACCATCATTGTTCATCATCAATTTCATCGTCGTCGTCATCATCATCATCATCCTCATCCTCATCCTCATCATCATCATCCTCATCCTCATCATCATCATCCTCATCCTCATCATCATCATCATAGTCATCATCCTCATCACCATCATTGTCATCATCCTCATCATAGTCAGCGTCCTCATCACCATCATTGTCATCATCCTCATCATCACCACCAACATTGTTCATCATCGTCATCATCAATGATCATCACCATCATTGTTCATCATCACCATCATTTTTCATCATCATCATCATCATCATCGTCGTCATCATTGTCATCATCATCCTCCTCCTCATCATCATAGTCATCATGATCATTGTCATCATCCTCATCATCATCATCATCATCATTATTCATCCTCATCATTCCATTGCAATTGCTTGAAAATAAAATCAAAGCAAAGTTTCAACTAAACCTATCATCATCATCATCATTGTTCCTCGCCGTCGTCATCACCATCATTGTTCATCATCATTGTCATTGTCATGATCATCATCGTCCTCATCATCATCATAGTCATCATCATTGTCATCATCCTCATCATCATCATCACCAACATTGTTCATCATCAACATCATCGTCATCATCGTCATCATCATCCTCATCATCATCATCATCCTCATCATCTTCATCCTCATCATCATCATCACCATCATTATTCATCATCATCATCATCGTCGTTGCCATCATCATCATCATCATCATCCTCATCATCATCATCATAGTCATCATCCTCATCATCATCATTGTCATCATCCTCCTCCTCCTCATCATCATTGTTCATCCTCATCATTCCATTGCAAATGCTTTAAAATAAAATCAAAGAAAAGTTTCAACTAAACCTATCATCATCGTCATGATTGTTCCTCATCATCGTCGCCATCATCATCATCCCCTTCATCATCATCATCATTGCCACCATCATTGTTCATCATCATCGTCATCATCATCATCCTCAACATCATCATAGTCATCATCATTGTCATCATCATCATCACCAACATTGTTCATCATCATCATCATCCTCATTATCCTCATCCTCATCCTCATCATCATCATCACCATCATTACTCATCATCATCATTATCATCATCATCCTCATCATCATCATCATCATCATAGTCATCACCCTCATCATCATCATTGTCATCATCCTCCTCATCATCATCATTGTTCATCAGCATCATTCCATTGCAAATGCTTGAAAATCAAATCAAATCAAAATTCAACTAAACCTATCATCATCGTCATCATTGTTCCCCATCATCGTCGTCGTCATCATCATCCTCGTCCTCATCATCATCATCATCATCATCATCATCATCATCACCATCATTGTTCATCATCATTCTCATCTTCATCTTCATCTTCGTCATCATCCTCATCCTCAACATCATCATAGTCATCATCCTCATCATCATCATTGTCATCATCCTCACCGTCATCATCACCAACATTGTTCATCATCGTCATCGTCATCATCATCATCATCCTCATCATCATCATCACTTTCATTGTTCATCATCATCATCCTCCTCATCATCATCATAGTCATCATCATCCTCCTCATCATCATCATTGCTCATCATCCTCATTCCATTGCAAACGCTTGAAAATAAAATGAAAGAAAATTTTCAACTAAACCTATCATCATCATCATCATTATCATCATCGTTCCTCATTGTCGTTGTCATCATCATCATCATCACCTCATCATCATTGTCATCATCATCATCATCATCACCATCATTGTTCATCATCATTGTCATCATCATCATCATCATCATCATCGTCATCATCCTCTTCATCATCATAGTCATCATCCTCATCATCATCATCATCACCAACATTGCTCATTGTCGTCGTCGTCATCATCCTCATCATCCTCATCATCATCATCATCATCATCATCCTCATCATCATCATCATCATTACCATCATTGTTCATCATCATCATTGTAGTCATCATCATCATCCTCCCCCTCCTCATCATCATCATAGTCATCATCCCCATCATCATCGTTGTCATCATCCTCCTCCTCCTCATCATCATTGTTCATCATCATCATTCCATTGCAAATGCTTGAATATAAAATCAAACCAAAGTTTCCACTAAACCTATCATAGTCATCATCATTGTCATCATCCTCATCATCGTCATCACCAACATTGTTCATCATCAACATCATCATCATCACCATCATCCTCATCATCCTCATCCTCATCATCATCATCACCATCATTATTCATCATCATCATCATTGTCATTGTCATCATCATCATCATCATCATCATCATCATAGTCATCATCCTCATGATCATCAATGTCATCATCCTCCTCCTCATCATCATCATTGTTCATCCTCATCATTCCATTGCAAATGCTTGAAAATAAAATCAAAGAAAAGTTTCAACTAAACCTATCATCATTGTCATCATTGTTCCTCATCATCATCATCATCATCATCATCCCCGTCCTCATCATCATCATCACCACCATCATTGTTCATCATCGTTGTCGTCATCATCATCCTCAACATTATCATTGTCATCATCCTCATCATCATCATCCTCATTATCCTCATCCTCATCCTCATCATCATCATCACCATCATTGTTCATCATCATCATCATCATCATCATCATCATCATAGTCATCATCCTCATCATCATCATCATTGTCATCATCCTCCTCATCATCATCATTGTTCATCAGCATCATTCCATTGCAAATGCTTGAAAATCAAATCAAATCAAATTTCAACTAAACCTATCATCATCGTCATCATTGTTCCTCATCATCGTCGTCGCCATCATCATCCTCGTCTTCATCATCATCATCATCATCATCATCACGATCATTGTTCATCATCATTGTCATCGTCATATTCATCTTCATCATTATCTTCATCCTCAACATCATCATAGTCATCATCCTCATCATCATCATTGTCATCATCCTCACCGTCATCATCACCAACATTTTTCACCATCATCATCGTCATCATCATCATCATCATCCTCATCATCATCATAGTCATCATCCTCATCATCCTCCCCATCATCATCATCATCATCATTGTTCATCGTCATCATTCCATTGCAAATGCTTGAAAATAAAATCAAAGAAAAGTTCAACTAAACCTATCATCATCATCATCATTATCATCATTGTTCCTCATCGTCGTCGTCGTCATCATCATCCTCATCATCGTTGTCATCATCATCATCATCATCACCATCATCATTCATCATAATTGTCATCATCGTCATCATCCTCTTCATCATCATAGTCATCATCCTTATCATCATCATCACCAACATTGTTCATCGTCGGCATCATCATCATCCTCATCATCATCATCATCATCATCATCATCCCCATCATCATCATCATCATTAGCATCATTGTTCATCATCATCGTCGTCGTCATCATCATCATCCTCCCCCTCCTCATCATCATCATAGTCATCATCCTCATCATCATCATTGTCATCATCCTCCTCCTCATCATCATCGTTGTTCATCATCATCATTCCATTGCAAATGCTTGAAAATAAAAACAAAGCAAACTCACGGGGGCTTCACTTGTTGGCCAATATCCTATCACATTAGTTCATATTGTGGATTTTAAAATTATAAAAAATTGAACCAATATATTGTAGGTATTGGGGGGATGAGGGGTTTAAGGTGGGGGTGGGTAGGGTGGTTTATAAGGATTGAGGTATAAAAAGGGGTGGGGAGGACGTTTTAAGTATTGGGAGGGGGTTTCAACAAAAAGAGTTTGGGTCAATATCTCTCGAAATTAAGGGTATTCTTTAATATCCCACGATCGCACGTGCTATGTGAGAGGTTCACTAAGTGAAGTCCCCGTGAGAGAAGTTTCCACTAAACCTATCATCATCATCATCATTGTTCCTCATCATCGTTATCATCGTCGTTGTCGTCATCCTCATCATCATCATCATCATCACCATCATTGTTCATCATTATTTTCAGCATCATCATCATCATCATCATCCTCATCATCGTCATTGAAATCATCCTTATCATCATCATCACAATCATCATCATCATCATTGTTCCTCATCATCATCAACATCGTCATCATCCTCATCATCATCTTCATCATCATCACCATCATTGTTCATCATCATAGTCATCTTCATAGTCATCATCATCCTCATCATCATCATCATCATCTTCGTCATCAACATCATCATCATCATAATCGTTGTCATCATAGTAATAGTGATCGTGATCATCATCCTCATCATCACCATCATTGTTCATCATCATAGTCATTATCATCCTCCTCATCATCATCGTTGTCATGAACATCATCATCCTCATTATCGTAATCATCATCATCATCATCATAATCATCGTCATCATAATCATCATCATCATACGCATATTCATCGTGATTCTCATCATCATCACCATCATTGTTCATCATCATCATCATTGTCATCATCCTTTTCATCATCATCATAGTCATCATCCTCATCATCATCATTGTCATCATCCTCCCAATCATCATCATAGTCATCATCCTCATTTGATCATCATTGTCATCATCCTCCTCCTCATCATCATTCCATTACAAATGCGCACTGTACGCATCTTTAACGCTTGCACACAATGTAACGCGATCGCGCTTTTAGTGCGTGCGCACAAATTAGCGCAATCGCACTTTTAGTGCATGCGCACAAAGTAGCGTGATCGCGCTTTTAGTGCATGCGCATTATGTTTTTTTAAACTACACGCGCATGTGATTTAAATTTATAATTTTGGTGGCACCTTTTTTCTAACCAATGTGGTGGATGACTTGGTTGCTTTGGTTTTAGGTTTGGGCTGCCCAACCAAGTGGTTTGGACTATCTTATGACATAAAAACTTGTTTTGTACCACTTCTCCTATTTCGATCATCATTTTCCATATGCCACGCTTGTCCATTGTTAATGAAAATTCACACACTTGTGTAACTCTATCTTTAGATTCTGAATATGTAATTTTTATTTAAATCTATTATCTTTTTCTATTTTTTATTTAATTTTAAATGGACTAACGTCAATCTAACACAAAAGGTAGTCTATTTTCTTTGGCTATAACTTTTGATCGCCTCACCTATTTAGAAAATGAAAAAGAACCCGCACAAGAAGACACAAAGACCTACATCCTAAAAAAAATATCGTTCATTGACTATGTTAAGACCAAGATGTGTTGGACCAATGCTCGACCTTGTCATTTTAGGGCATCACTGACTTCCTTAATTTGAAAAATAAAAAATATAACATAAATAAATATGGAAAAATAATGTTGCACTAGAAACACTTGTTATCTACAACTCTAAATAATTTTTTTCACAAATTTCCACCATTTGCATACCAAACGAGTGGATCAACGCAAACATATTCATCATTTTTTGGGAAAGATATAACATATCAACCTTAGAAGAACCTCATTTTTGGGGATTTATGCTTAGAAGAACCTCATTTTTGGGGATTTATGCTTAGCTTCCATAAATAAAAATTATATATTCTGGAAGCTAATCCGATTGTCCACGTTTCATATTCTTACACCATATTTAGAAGTTTTGTGTAGGTACCTCTAATATTGCTTTTTGACGTTCAGATTTCTATTTTTCCATAATCCATTGCAATGAATGCGTCATAAGTGACCAGCATTAGCTTGCACCAGCCCTCGAGAACCCAAACCTATTCGCTGAACCACAATAGCAAATTATCTCAATCCACCATCTCTTGGATTATATAGATGTTAATCCGCGTCGAATGCTAGCCTCCTCCTGCTCATGGACAAACTAACTAGGACTTGGTCATTTATGAGCCTCCTACTCTTTAGCAACTCAACTAGGAGTGCAAACCTGATTTTTGGGGATGATGCCTCCTGCATATTGAGTTTTCACTCAGTGGTTTTGGCCACTTGTTATATTTCTCTTGTGGGTCAACAAACACTCTTTCAATAGCTATGTATCCACTTTTGTTTTCCTTTAGCATATTTTATGAAATAGGGGATGTTTTATTACAAAATGTTTTATTCTTGACATTCCTGTCAAAGAATAATAAAATAATGATCAAAGTATTTTCCAACATAATTAAAAATTATTAATTCAAGGGGTATTACAATATATGGTTCAAGTGTAATATGTATTGATTATGCACCCATCTTTAGATATCAATATTTAGATTTTTGTTCTATTAATGTAGTTTGAAATTTCAAATAAGTTAGCATACACTAGATTGAAAACATTTTAAGAACCATTTTCAAGCATTTTATTCACTGAAATTTTTTAATCTACACACAAAAAATTTACAAAAATTATCTTGTTGAATCATTTTTATAATAAAGAATTAAAATCTAGGACAAAAATAACAAAAATAAACATTACAAATATATAAAAAAATTGTACATATAATACAAAATTCTCTTAACATGAATGTTAAGATATCATCATAAAAAAGAAAATGATACATCCAATGCATACATTGTATACTTTATACATACCTTGTACCAAGCTTGCCATTAAAGTTTTAACAAACCTTTTGGAGAGGACCCAACATAGGTCCATTATAGAGCATATATGTGCACATTCATTGCACCTTTATACAATTTAATGCATTCCCAAACAAACAAAGAATTTTCAACCATACCCAACATTTTAATAAATTTATAAAATGTTTGATTTATTATATTATTATAACAGATTTATTTGTGATAAGCAATGGTAGAGTTTATTGATATCAAATTTAGTTTATTCTATATTAATTTATCTCATATTTAAAAAATGGTAAAGAATTAATTTATTTATTTTAAAATTATTGAAAAAATACCATTTTCAAATATCCATATAATTAAAACAATACAAAATTACATAAATATTCATTTTCATCTCAAACTTAGCTTACAATTTACAATACTCAACTATTAAATTTAACTAACAATATTATACATAAAACCCATAACACCATGTTAATAATTCAAATTCAAATTTAAGAAAAAAACTTATCATAATAAACTTGTAGCAGATAAACTACATGCATCACAGTGCTTACACTTTAATATCGTAAAATAACTATTTTTTAATTAAAAACACATCCACATAAACTTTTGTTTTTCAAAACTAAATTAACAAACATAACCTTGAAAATAATAATCCAGATATGGTACGACGAGAGCTTCAAAAGAGCTTGTAATTATTATATTGTGAAGTAGGGAACAAAACCAGGGTGACATCGAGTGAGTAGTTGCTGTGTGTGGTTATTAAAGAAGAGAAAAAGCCTAAGATTAAGATGAAGATGTGCAGCACTTGTAACTTTGACCACCAACTCCAATTCCAGGTCCAGAACATATATTCGGTTTCTGACAGCTTGAGCAGTCTGCAACGAGCCAACAGTTGCCGTCGGTAAGTCTATCTGCCGAGTCCCCACTCACGGGAGAAACCGCCGGCTCTGCGATTCCATGCATTGTACAGATTCATAAGAATACATTACATCATTTATTTATTATCAATCGTCAGAAAACTTTTGAAACAAATCCAAAGAAAGCAAGTATGAATGCATACCACCAGTAATATCTTCTTCTGCCGTTGGAGAAGCAACATTATATGCCATTGCAATATTCGTGATGAACAGCAACATGACAGCGATGAGAAGCAGATGCTGGAGCTTTCTTGTTTCTGCCATTCTTTTTTCAACTCTTTCACTTCCAACTCCAAAGTTGATGATGGTATAAAGAATATGGTATGGGGGCTCTGTATTTATAGGAGACTTGACAGAATACAAAATGGAAATCTTTCCTTTCTTTTTTTAGTCAGACTAATTCTTGTTCGTATTGCAGAGGAAAAAGCCGACGATTTAGTGCAGAACTCGAAAAAAATCCGGGAAATGCAGAATAGTAATTAATTGAAGATTTTCTGAAAATATTTGGAAATTTCGTGGACGTTTCCAACCTGTCAAGTCAGTGTCGTGTTCAGAAGAGTTTATTTCATATTTTTGTTCATCGTTGCAGAGGAGAGAGCAGAAGACTAGATATTAGCTCTTGTTATTTCTAAATATTAGGAAACCATTTGTTGCATTGTTTAGATTCCATTTCGGAGAAGCACTTCATGTTCGAGAGCTTTCTCTGCCATTTTAGAGGGACATGTTAATATTTGATAAATACCTTTTTAATAATTATTAGATTTTATTTTTATTCCATATATATTGGAATCGATAAGCACATTAATTAATTTCAAATTTTTTTATAAAGTTTATTTAAGGTTCAGCTAAATTGATATATTAATTTGAATTTTTTAAAAATTAAAGAAAATTGTAAAATTTTTAAAATATAATTTTTTTAATTTATGAGAGAAAGAATTCAATGAAATATTCATATGGTTTGAAATTTAAAAAATAAAGGTTTAGAGATAAATAATAATAATAATAAATTATGATATTGTCAATTGTTTTTTAATTTAATTATTATTAAATAGTGTTAAAAAGATATAGTAGTTTATTTATTTGTAAAAATGTAAAAGTTATTTTTGATCAAATTTAAATTTGGAAGTGTTTAATTTATGTTTTTAAATTTATAAATAGATTTAGTAACATGGAATACCTTAAAGGCACTTAAATTATGAAATTTCTATAGTTAATATAAATGATTCTAAAGGTTTTTAAAGTTTTCTAAAAGACTTTCAACCAAATAAGACAGATAATATATATTCAAAAATAATTGAAAACTTATAATATTTAGATTACACTTAAAAAAAAGTATTAACATAATAAATATATATGTCTTTTATTAATATATTATAATTATTTAGCAAAGTATAATAGTTTTTAATTCATTTATAAAAATTCATATGCATAGAAGTTTTGATATGATACATAGAAGCATAATCACCATGAGATATAAACATTCAAACTTATATCTATCAAACATTAGATATGATACATCCAAACTTATATATGATCAAAATTTAGATATGAGATCATATGGATCTTCATAACCAAAATTATCAAAAGATAAACAAACTATGTAAGGACTACTATTCTCCAATAAATTTCTTCAGAGAAATGTTATAAGAGTTATATACATCCATTTGTCACTAAGATAGGTGTAGTATCCATCACGTGCCTTCTTTTGCTAGACCATCTTCTCTGTTGTTGCTTTTTCTATATTTTTATGTTTAATGGTTAGTAAGCTTATCATGTTTTTAAAATTCAAATATTCTTTCAATCGAGGTACCAGCTGAACTCCTCATTAAAATATCACAATAAAGAAACACCAACCCAAGGCATTATATATTTTTTTTCTTTTCTTTTTACTTAGTATTTAATAAAATATTTATTTTAAGGAGTTTAAAACTAATGAATTTTTTATTTTAAATTCTTTAAAGATTTTTAAAATTATTGTTATATATTAATTAAGATAAATTATTAAAATTATTATTAAACAATTAGAAATATATAAGTTTGATAAATTTATATTAGTGTTTTTTTAAATAATGGTTGCTATTACGAGATTTTCTTATAAGTTGTTATTGGTTTGTAAATTGGATTAGGAATGTTTATAAACCAATAACAATAATTGGTATATATATATATATATATATATATATATATATATATATATATATATAT